>CAJNOP010000876.1:18685-80453 GCA_905250075.1 Rotaria sp. Silwood1 | reverse complement strand
GGAGAGGAGCAAAGGAGACTGAGTCCTCCCGCTACTTAGCCTAAAAATTCTGGATCTGTCACTGAATTCGATTTAATTCCGTTCCAAACAATCCAATTTCTAAAAAACAAAATGAAAATACTATTAGCTATATGTACTTTTATTTGTTATAATTAGGATAAAATGGATATTTTTGTTGTATCGCATGTCATTGGTTGGTGGTTAAAAGTAAATCATTAATTATTTTGTAGTTTTGTTTTTTCAACAAATAAAGTTTTTTTTAGGCATTAATTCTTCGTGATTATTGGTTCTGTATGGTAACATCAATAGGTTTTGAACTTCTTGAGTATTCTCTTGCGCATCAATTACCAAATTTTAGTGAATGTTGGTGGGATCATGTAAATTCTTAATTTTTTTTGTTTTTTAGAAATATTTCATTCGATTTATTATAGTGGGTTCTTGATGCACTTATTTGTAATGGTGGTGGAATTTATATGGGTATGAAAACATGTGAATATTTAAAAATAAAACCATACAATTGGCGTGGCATGTGGACAATACCAACTGTTAGGTAAAGCGAAAAAAAACAATTTTTTTTGTTTTTTCCGAAAAAATAAACGTATTAACTAATTTTAAAAGAGGTAAAATAATGCGTGTGTTGGGTCAATTTACACCACATGATTGGCTTGAATTTGATTGGCGTCCAACAGCATCTTTAAAACGTTGGCTTGCAACATTATTAATAACATGTTTTTTGCTTCTTGTCGATTTAGGTACATTCTATTTAAAATTTATTTTATGGATTCCACCACCACATTTTTTATGTGGAATACGTTTATTCTTATTTTTTCCTGCTTGTGGTGTTGCAGTGCGTGAAACATTTGAATATTTGGATAATCGTGAATGTAAAAAATTTGGTCGACAGTCATGGATTCTAACAGCTATTGTAGTGACAGAAATATTAATTGTATTAAAATTTGATTGGAAAACTGCTACAAAACCATTACCATTTCATATTGTACTTGTTTGGACAATGATTGCTGTTGGAGTTGTTTTATGGACAATATATCATTTTTGGTTTAAAAGATTTATTCTTTGGGGACAAAGAAAAAATGTTCAACTTGTTAAAAACGACAAATAAAAATAGAACAAAACAAAGAAGAATTCTTCACTTATTTATTCCAAACTGCATTCTGTTTTCTTTCGAGTCACTTTCATGATTCTGTTTTTTTTTGTCTCTCTGGTTTTTTGGTTTATCATTTTTTGCTGCCAATCAAAGAAAAATGTTTCGTCTGTAGTGTGAGAAAACAAAAGAAAACGATAAAATTAAATTGTTTGTTATTTTGATATAATAAAGAGCAGAAGAACGCTTGATCTCATTTTTTTCAAAAAAAAAAGAATGATTGATTAAAACAATGATTTGATGTTATATATGGTGAATGATAAACTGTTTAGTTACTATTTTTCTGTACCCAACAGAAAAATATTACTCAATTAGGAAAATGAATTTTAGGTAAAGATTTAAAAATAAAAATGCATGATCGGTTTTTAAAATTTTGACAATCATCATTTTTGTGTCAACCTGAAACAGTTATCGTTTCGATTGCTCATTAAGATCTTCTTGAATATTGTTCAAGCATTGATTCCGAAAATTTCTGAACGATGATTGATGATTAAAAAATTGTTTTTTCTAATGATTGCTGTAAATCCTTTCTCATAATATAAGATCTTCTCATCGTAGAAGATCCCTCTTGAAGGAACGACCAGGCTGACGTAAAAGATGATTCTCCTTAATTATATAGTTTATTTCCAAATTAAAACTATAATTAATATATTTTCATCAAAATATGCCTAGTTTTTATGACGTTCAACTGAAAAATGTTTTTAAACTGAGATCAACATCATTTCTGGGGTTTTAACACCATAAAAATCGCATACCTAATTCTTAAAATTGTTTTGATCTTTTCAGAAAATTTTTAGTTAAAAAATGAGAGTGTGGTGTGGATGGCTGTGGCTGTGGTTGTTCTTTTCATCCATACTCACACCCAACGCTCACACCTACATCCAATGATATTTTAATCGATTACAAATCATTTCTAACATAAGCAATGATATTCGTTGAAGTCTTAGTCGATTATTGATGATTAAAGTTCAAAGAATAAAAAAATTATCGACCGAATTTTGATAGCCATAGAATTATTTTTATATGGCAGATTAGTGCCTAAACTTCTTCAGCAACGCGAAGAGTGTACCAAAAAATTTTGCTTTTATAGTTATGGGAGATGTAATTTATTACATTAGACTGGACGAGTCATGTCGTTCGTTAAAACACAAGTTTTCTTGCCCACAAATGGATTGCACAGTTTTTACAAGACTCGCAGAGTTTCAAAGAAAATAAACGATGTATTCTCGAAATGAGGGCATTTCTTCGGAAAATTTGATTTATCTATTTCGTTGTGTGCAATGTGGGTATGTTTTGCAGAAAACAGAGTGTCATTTTGGGAATGAAGCAGTTTATTGGTAAATGCAGCAAGATGTGGCAATAATCGACCACTTTCAATTTCTGTTGGTTCAATATGATTTTGGAAAAATTAATTTGTTTTCAAACTCCTTGTACCTTCATACGCTTGACACAGCAGAAAGGGATGTGAAGAGAAAAATTTCTCATTAAAACATTGGGTTTTAAATCTCAATAATAACATCTTCTTGCGAAAACGCTTATTGCATGTAAGAACGAATGCGGTTGAATATGTATTCGTTTGCTTTCATCATTCCAAATGATTGATTGTAGAAACCGAAAAATGTGCAGCATTATCGCTGTCCTTCGTTTTTGTTTTCACTTTTTGTGTGTAAAACAATAACGCTAATGGAAAAAAGTCCTTGACAATCATGAAACAGTATGCATGTACATTATTTGATTGCGGGTGTGGGTGTGGGTATGGGTGGGTGTGGATGTGTGGATGCGTGGGTGTGTGAGTGTGGGGTGTGGGTGTGTGGGTGTGGGTGTGGGTGTGTGGGTGTGGTTGTTCTTTCCAACCACACTCACACTCACATTCACCCACACTTTACACCCATACCCACATCCACCCACACTTCACACTCACACCCTACGAAGAGTCCAGATAACTGATGAGTGCTAACGGCGGTTGATTCACCGAGTTCGTGTTTGCATAGAGTTCTGATGATTTTGTGAAATTTTATTCAATAACATCTCTATTCATTTCTAAGTATTTGTGTACCTTTTTTTATATTTCAACTTTAAATTCTACTATATTATCCGGTGACAATTGCTCTGCTATGGTGTGGGTGTGGATGCCAGTATGTGCTTTTTCCTAACTCGCACCCCACACCACTCATCCACACCCGTGCCTTTCTATAAAGCACTTCTCGTTGGTCTTAACAAAGTCAATTGAAGGTGTCGTTTGTTGTTTTCACTTGAGAAGATAACGCTCTTATCGCAGGTAGCGATAAAATATGCAAACCCATACGATGCACAACACAGTTCTTCATAAACTCCTAACTGATGTCTTTCTTATTGTTTTCTTCCACTTGTTCTCCCGTGCGAGTCTTTTTTGAACGAATAGGAATCGTTGCATTTATTCTTCTGGTAAGCGTGAGTCTGTCGCAAGGTTATAATTGTTACGTATGCATGAGCATTGATACACCGGGTTGTGGTGAACCATTCAACCCGAGTGATAAGGAAAAATTCACTAAACTCAGGAGATCTTTTCTCCGCATGCCCATGCTCGACTTGAAATCTTGTCATCATGAATAGTGTATGGCATGTCTGGAGTCAAAATGAAACCAGCAGCTCCAAACGAGCGGTGTCTTGTAAGTTACACTGGTGATAAGTATATCAATATAAACTTTGACTCTGATAGGCTACACGATTTTCTTATGCCGGCCGTGAAACCTATACTCGAAGTACGGGTGATTTCAGTGAGTGTCTTGCTGGTGAAAATGCCTGCCAATCCTTGTCACAAAGCGGCGCGATTGTAAGTACGTGCTGCTGTTCATCGGAACTGTGTAACGGACAATCGTTCGTTCCAACAACGACGCTGCACTCTGCCTCTTCTACAGTCTTCTTACATTCGACTTGGATCATCTCCGGGTTATCTTTTCTGAACTGTTTAATCTAACAAATAATTGAATTGATTCATTTTTATCTTGATTTTATTTTGTACACCGTGCGATAAATAACAACATAATTCTATCAGAAATCGAGAAGACAGAAGTGTTACAAAACCTTCCACAAATAATTCGAAACTTGAATCAAGACCTTGAGTTCTATACTCATGAATCTCTGACTGCACTCGAGTAGACACAGAGCTGAGCGACGTAAGCAATATCTGGATTCAAAGCGAGTCAAGTCGAGTCACAAGTATGCTCGGCTCAAGTCAACTCGAGGCAAATTATTTTTGCCATTTTTTTATTCTCTGCTTATTTTTATAAGGAAGAACGTCAACAACAAGTATTTCGTTACACGATATCTAGTTTCTAGTTTCTACGCACAAAAACAGAAATCAGAAAAATTACGCATTATATAAAATGGCACGACTACTCTAGATTAATCAACAAAATAATAACACTAAAATCAACTTTTCTTTTATACAGTGCCACATTACAGTAAAAAAAATATCATTTTTTATGCAGGATATCCCAAAAGGGTGTGGATGTGGGTGTGTGGTATGGATGGGTGTAGGTGTGAGTGTGGATGTAGGGTGTGGGTGGATGTAGGTGTGGGTGGATGTAGGTGTGGGTGTGGATATTCTCGTCATACACACCTACGTCCACACCCACACCCACACCCACACCCACACCCACACCCACACGCACACCCCTGAATGAATACATCGACTTTATAACTGATATTCAAGAAGAGAAAATATTTATCATCTTTTCTGGTTCCTTCGTGAAAATCATTGTTTCCATGGTTCATAATATTCCATAAATTAGTACTATTTATATCTTGAGCGAGAACCAAGCTCAACATGAAGGGTTGACCAAAACATGGCTAAAAATCAGCGATGTATTTATAGACATTTCCGAAATCTATAAAGTACTTCAACAAGCGGCAGATAAACGTGACCGAAACATGATTTTGATCAGTTTTGTCACAACCACTAGTGGAAACAGCAAGCCAAACCTCGATCAATTGAATTCTTCATTAATGTACACATATAACGAAAGAGATCCTATTAACAATCGATTTCAACCTACAAGGGTGCGTGTGGGGTGTAGGTGTGGGAGTCATTGAAGAGAAGATCCACACCCACAGCCACACACCCACACCGCACCCACAGCCACACACCCACACCGCACCCACATCCACACCCACACCCACACTCGCATCCACAGCCACACCCCATATTTTGCATCTCATAGTCGGCTCAACTTGAATTACTGCTGTTGCTATCGAGTCATGTTTTTGTCTCTTCTAATAAAGATGTCTCTTATCTGTACTTTGAAAACCAGATACCTTTCTCATATTCAGCCAATTGATCAAGAAAATTAGAATTTGGTTGAGTTATAGACTGTAAATATTTCACATGCTGATACGACTTTTAATAGCGATAGTCCCTGTGAATCCATAAGATATGCAATGATAATTGACGGCGATCGACTCTTACCCTCGATGCAATGCACAAGAATTTTGTCTCCTTCTTCTCGAGCACTGTAAATGAATTTGAGACCAACATCGATATGATAGAGAAGTGATCCTTTCTTATCAAGCCGATCTTCCAAACTTAAATTTACATACCTATCAAGAAGAACGTCTCTTTCAAAATACAGAAATACTTTTCTATCATCATCAACTTACTTAAACAATTGCAGATAAAGATTCTTGAATGTCGAGCCAGTGCAATTTAAAATATGGGTTATACCCAACTTTTGAAGTTCTCTCTTACTGGATGCACTACGACAGCTGCCAAAATAAAGAAAATTGAGCATTATACAGTGAGTGAGATCATCGTTGAATGGATCGATAGCAGGATTCTCGACTAGGGGTGGGAAGTTACCGTTACCGTTACCTGGGTAACTGGTAACGGTCCCGTTACCAGTTACTTTTTCCTGGTAACTTCTCCAAAAAGATGAATTATCACTTCCCGTCGACAGAATATTGTCATTACATTATTTATTCAGTTGACTTGTTCCCAGGTAACTGGTAACGGGTAACAGTTACCAGGGTAACTGGTAACTCCAAATTCTGTTTACTGATGTATTGTCAATATTCGGTCGAATAGAAATAATATTTCGTCTTTTTGAGAAGTTACCAGGAAAAAGTAACTGGTAACGGTCCCGTTACCAGTTACTCGGGTAACTGGTAACTCCTTCCATAGAAATCGTTACCGTTACCGTTCCCGGGTAACGGTCTGGGAACGGTAACTTCCCACCCCTATTCTCGACTTTCTCCGACGCCATGACTTCACACGATGGTATTCTACAACTAAAGTATAAAGAACACGATGAAACTTACAAAGAAGTTATTTCCAACGGAATAAGACAATTTTTAAATAGATTATAGTTACGAGAATAAATCGCCGTTGCTATCTCTGACATTACATTACTGAGTTAATCTGTCTCAACGATATTTAGAATTTGATACAATTTCTATAGATATCGCCGATGTAAAGGAATAACCCGAAATGAGCATGAAATTGACAGAACTATTCTTCACTGTATTTTATCGATAATCACAGTGTAAAACAGATATCAGTGTGGAGTTCCGTTTTTGTTCAATTATTCTAAGTCTCACGATCAAATTCTCATCACTTAAACTGGAATGTAATTTGATAAAAAATTGAACATCTACAACATAGTATTAGATTCCCAACGAACGAAAATAGCTAAGCGAGTTTCTGTTGGACTTTTTCGAAGATTGAAAAATGATTCAATTTCCACAGACAAGACCTCATCAGTGCGCTCGCATGAAACGTTTCTTGCGGTAGAAAATTTTGACAATATGGTGTTATGTGAACTTATCTCTAAATCAAACGAATCATACACATATTGGCGAACTCGTCAAAAGCAGAACTCGAATTCTTGATCTTTGAAGATTCTATTATTAATCCCATTTTTATCGGTAACCGTGAAATAAATGAGAATCTTGAAAAGAACCGTTTTAATAGGCTTGTAATAAGGCATATATGTGACATTAACTCACGTAGATGCAAACAGTCAAAGCTAATATAAGTGAAATGAGACAGTTGCGAAGTATGTAGATTTAAATAACGAATTGAATGAGACAGGATCCGATGTTGACTAATCCAGTCATTAGAATAGTGAAAACAAAAAGAAACATTTGGCAGATGATGATCGGAAAGGAGCAGAAGAAGAAATAGTCGGTGTTGGAGCGTCACCCACTCAGTTGCACCTCATTCTTCTTCTCATAGGTATTCGCATCATTGCATGAAGCATTCGACAACATGCGAGTAGACAGAACAGAAAAAGGCTTCATGTTACAATGTTGTCTTGCACAACCACTGCACAATCTTGAGGGTGTGGGTGTGAGGTGTGGGTGTCGGTTTGGTTGGTGGTGGTGGGGTGTGGGTATGAATGTGGGTGTGGTTTGGGTGTGAGTCTTCTCTTTATCTACACTCACACCCACACCCAGTACAGCAGCTGAAATCTAGCACTCAGTCATGAGAAATTGGCCCCATTCATTAGCAACGCTGTATCTTCTGTAGAAATGACCACTTCTTTCGCAGATCTCCTGTATGTCGTGATAAAATAGTTAAAGACTACTATTTGTTTGCTAAGTAAAAATATATCAATTTTAAGTTAACTTGAGGGTATGGGTGTGAGTGAAGAAATATTCATACCCGCACTCATACTTGGGGATCACGTTTGTTAATAGAAGTTTGAGAAGGTTGAGGATTTTATGAGTGATATTTCTACGTTCTCATGCAGCAAAAGTGTGTGTGTTGATAAGACATTTGTTGTTGGGAGTGGGAGCAGAAGAGCAGAGACGGTCGTTTGCTGTTGCGTCGTTGTAACTTAAGGGGGGAGTGTCCCCCCTCCTCCAAACATACCTTGAAACCTTGCCAGTTTGTAGAGAATACTTTCCATGGTATGTCTATGAAATTAAAAAACGGGTTAATTATTGGCTGAGTTATTAATTAATTATGTTCAAAATTAATTAAATAATTTGTGTTGAGGAGTACTTTTTATCAACTTTCCAGTATTTCATAGGAATGTTAGATTTCGTTCATTCTAATCTAGTTTCGTAGACAATCATTTGGAAATGTAGTTCCATGCAAAAAAATATTATTTATGACTTTCTTTCGTACCGTTTAATCACTAATTAGTCATAATTCATACTAATTAGTGAGACTCCAGTGCAAAAAGTAACTTTTTCCAATGTTCGAATAAGTTAAAAAGATTCGTGCAATATACCATTCGATAGAGATTTTTCAGCTCTATCGATTGCTCAACTCATTTCTTCTAAAAACTTCCATTTTGGACAAAAAAATCGATATCCTGGATAACACACTAAAAATTGGGCTGGTATTTCGCAATTTTCACCAATATTTATTCATTTATAGTCAAAATAAATATGATATTCGGAATCAGCATCAAAATCTGATTCAGATACATATATTTTTTTTGTTGAAATAAGAAACTTTGTCAAAATCCTATATCGCAGTGACCTTGAAGGAAATAATTTGAAAAAATCTGGCAGAAAAACAAGTGTCATTTTGACAGAGCCTTCTTATTCTGCAAGGAAAGATATCTTGCTGAATCAGTTTTTGATGCTGATTTCGAATATCATATTCATTTTGGCGATAAATGAAATATAGTGGTCAACATCGGAAAATACGAGCCCATTTTATTGGAAATTATCTATAATATCGTATTTTTTTCGAAAACACAAGCTTTCAGAGAAAACCGGTTGCGCAGTCAGCAGGTTTGAGAATATTTAACGAATCTTCAACTCATTTCTTCTAAAAACTTGCATTTTCGAAAAAAAAGCGATATTATAGATAAATTGCTATAAAACGGGCTCGTATTTTGCGATTTTGACCACTATATTTTCATTTGTAGCCAAAATGAATAAGATATTCGAAATCAGCATCAAAAACTAACTCAGAAACATATATTTTTCTTTCTCATAAGGGTGTGTGGATTGTGGATGTGGGTGGGTGTGAATGTGGGTGTGAGGTGGGATGTGAGTGTGGGTGTGGGTGTGGGTGTGGGGTGGGGTGTGAGTGTGGGTGTGGGGTGGGGTGTGAGTGTGGGTGTGGATGTGGTGTGTGGGTCTGGGTCTGGGTGTGAGTCTGGGTCTGGGTGTGAGTGTCAGTGTTTATCATCCTATTAGTCACACCCTACACCCACACTCCAACCCACCCCCACCCACGCACACCCCACCCTTAGTAGACATTCTAGGTTGTATCTCACCGAACTTTTATCGCGATGCTATTATAGTTCATTTATGTTCCATGATGACTCAGATAACATTGATGATATGAAGGCGAACTGTTTAAATTTGTTTTTGTGTGTGGTGATGTGTGTGTACTTTCTGTTCCCCCACATCCATCCATATTCTGATGCATCTGCAAATACAAATTTTTCAAATTCTTCCTATTATAGAATCTTAGTAAAACAAACTTATTTTTACGATCAACGTCAAATTGATTCTAATCGAACTTCTTCTAAACGATCACTTGTGAATTGAATCAATTGATGTTTTAATTTCAGCTAATCGAAATAAACGTGTAAGCTGGAATGTTGCAATGATTGTCTTCACAAAGTTATTTTTGAAGAAAGAGATATTGTCACAAAGACTCTATAAACCATGTAAAATAAGCTCACCCGCAAGTAGATCGTAAACATAATTATTTGATATTTATATTATCTGAAAGAAATACTGACTTAACATTCATCTGAATAAATATTGTATAAAAGTATAAGAAAAGTTTTTTTCGAATATGTTTAAAAATCATTTTTAATCTTAAATTATTTTCTTGAGTTGTATTTGTTATCATTTCATTAAAATAAGTTTTAACAAGAGCTGAAAAGTATTTTATTCATCTACAAACTCTTAGCCCAAACAAGAGACATAAAGTAATATTTCAATAGAATCATCTTTGGATTCATCAAATACCCTCTTTTGTGAAACACGATCTGAAAGGAGTGTTGAAGTGTATAGGGTAGAAATTTTGCACCCACTCCGCCCCCCCCCCACCGACCATGACAGAGAATCCCCGTACCCATCACAGACAGTGACAGAGAATCTCCGGTACTCATCACAGACCGTGACAGAGAAACTGTAGTTGTAAAGCATCAGATAAACGGTTAGCTACAAATGTATCGCAACATAGTGGAACGAAAGGATTTCCATTTAATTAGTAACGGTAGAGCCATCGTGTTTCACATTTTTAATCCCACAAGAGATTGCGCTAACAGCTTTTATAAGATAATTTGATAATCAAAGCAGGTTTTTCATTAGACTTCAGACTCATTCATGAAATTCTAATGAAACAACTTGTTCAGCTAAAAGACAAACACCAAATTATATATTACGATCGTATTCGTTAGACTGAAGTACTAGATCAAAACTATCTGATGATTTTGTTGTGTTCTTTGCAAATATAAATGAAACTTTCTTTCAGCATGTTTCATGTTTGAATCTGATGTGTTTTGGGTTTAATTAAATTAATCGATCGAGCTAAACGATAGCTTCTGATATATACTTCTAAACCTAAATAAAACCAAATATTATTCCAACAAAAATTTATAAATAGTTATCGAAATTTAACTTTGACACTTTCCATATTAAACTGATACAATTATTATCGTCTCTTCTATTATTAGAAACAGTTAAAATAGAACGTAATTTTAACTGTTGCTAAATTAATAGAAGTCTCTGTGAAAAAATGATGATTTTTCAAACGATCGAAAGACTTTCATATTATTATAAGAGAAACAGAACTTTGTTTAAGAGTTCTGATTGTTCCATCATAAGTATTTTTTGAATAATGTTAGAATAGTATTTGTGAAGGCTACATAAAGAAATAGTTCACCATGGAATTTATTTGCTTGACATGGCGAGCAACTAAATAAAAAAGAAAATAACGTAGATTTATATTGAATAGAAAATCAAATACCATTAACAATCATAAATCACCGATCATCACTAGAAGAGCAATAGATATTGCGCAATTTTCAAGTGAGTAATTAAACAAGCATTGTATCGATTATTTTTTGAGATTTTAAGAAAAATAAATCAAATACAATAAATAAAACTTCTAATCGTGTTGAATTCCATTATCCCGAATATTTAATACGGTTTTGTTTTATTCTAAAAGATAGCAAAATATAGAAATGTTACTTTTTTCTCAAATGAGAAATTAAGAATAGATTCATATTCATTATCTATCATAATGGAGAAAGACAAATGAATAATAAATAAGATTT
This sequence comes from Rotaria sp. Silwood1, assembly GCA_905250075.1. NCBI lineage: Eukaryota > Metazoa > Rotifera > Eurotatoria > Philodinida > Philodinidae > Rotaria > Rotaria sp. Silwood1. The sequence continues at coordinate 69,056 of CAJNOP010000876.1, read as the reverse complement.
TTGAGGTTGTAGATGTAATATGAGTTGAGACTAAGACTGGAACTGGAATTGTAGGTGCAGGATGAGTGTGAAGTGTGCGTTTTCAGTTGAATTACGGAATCACCGCATCCCACATTCACACCCTACCAACACACGTCACCATATCGACACTCATACCTCTTCAACAAACGCTTGTGAAACACGTGTTCTTCTGTTTGGTTTTTTTTTAATCAAGTTTATTCAAACGAAAGAGAAAATGTCTTTTGGTGTTCGATCTGGAGAAGAAAAAGTACTGCGTGTGTATTGATAAATTTTACCTCTCACTTGTAAATTTTACTTTCCTCTTGCTCTCTCAACCGTGCTACTGATCGGCATGTCATAAATCGATTTACGCTGTTCGTCTTTTGCAGGTAAAAACACGTCGTTCTGTCCCCCGAAGCAATTCGGTTTCATTTCATGCTTTTAACAATCACTGGGGAGAAAATATCGACAAGTTTTGTTTTTGACGCAACTACTATTGAAATAGTGAGCTTTTTTTATATATTCTCTGCTATGTTTCACTATAGATTTTTATCGAACAGAATTGTGACGCAAGTCCACAGTTAATTGAAGCAAAGCAAGAAATTCGTGACAAGTTAGTTCAGAATCTAGTTGAAATTGAATTCATCTTTTAAAAAGTTCAGTTGAAGAAGAGTCTTATCATAGACAACAGCGATTCGATTATTTAATAAAATATGTCAAGACACACGGTGCAGAGGAGGTGTTGAATAGATGATGATGATGACAGACTAAGTGATATTCTATAATCGTGATATGTCAAGATCGATGATTGGCCACAACAGTATAGTGAATGGACAGTTATTCATAGTGTGAATGATTTACTTATTTATGTATTCCTAAAATCAAGGAGATCTGGGAACGTTGAGGATCGGGGTGTGGGTGTGAGAGAAGAGAAGATCATTTCCACACTCGTACTCTCAAGTCTTTAAGCTATGATGATCTTAGAAATACACAGATAAATGAATTATTGACACAATCAGAAGTTTTTCGGTCGCAGCACTGCTCCGGTTAAATCTCAATTATCTTATGTCCCCAACATCATAAAACAACAGAAGTTGGTATATACCTGTGTTACACAACAAATAGCCTACAATTATTGTATAGAATACTCATTGATGTTTTTCTTATTGTCTTTACTAGTCGACTTTTATCATATCTAATCAATACTGAATTCTAATGTACATGTTACGTGATCGAACTCTTCGGGTGTGAGTCGTTTGTCATGATCAACGAATCTCGAGATTCCACTCAGTCACTCAAAACTCACATAAAGTTCCATATCAACTGTGACAAATTAAAAACAGATGAATAGGTTAGTTTTCATGACCGATAACAATAAATTTTCGGCGCATATGGAAACATTTTGACGTAGTTACGTCTCTATGTGAGAAACTTAAGACGACACTTACTAATATGATGCTTTCATTTGCAGTAGATATGTACAGAGAGAGTTCCTTTTTAATTCCTTCGAGTAATCTAGAATATAGAAGACGAAAGTGAGAGAACTGCACAGTCACTACTCTGAAGAGAAAAACACAAGCACTCACAGTTTATCAGCATTCATAATACGCATTTTAGTTTCACTTTTTTAATGGAATGTCCGGGTCTCATTCTTAACAACCAACACAAAACCATGATATTGTGTGATCATTGTTTTCCACAAGGTTGCATTGATCATGTTCCCTCGAGCTCGCCATGAATGGTTACGAAAGCAAACAATAAGGCCGAGAGAAAAGATCATCATCAGCATCTTATTAATCAAGAAACAATGTTGTAGAATAAAACACAGCTTATAGAATGCCAATAATATGTGAATGCTTCACAACCATCAGTATTTCTGCCCTTTTTATTATCTATTCGGTAGACATCGAAAGTTGCTATACAGATTTTGTGGAGAACCAAACTTTATGATTTTCGAACGAATTCCAGGTGAGGATGTGGGTGTTGGTAGATGGGTCTTCTCGTTATTCACACTCTCACTGACTCATACAACCATCCTGAAAATGATTACTGAGTTAGTCTACTCAGAACGCACGACATTGTATCGGCTTATTTACAGAAGCGTCACCTGTATTTTTTGTTAAATATGTTCTCAAACATGACTCATCGGACACTAATTTTTTTTGAGCAGAATAAAAGAATACGAAATCACGTCGAAATTAGGAATTTTTCTAAAGTAAGATCAATCTAGGATCAGCATGTGGCTATGTAGGGATCTTTTCTTTATCATCACCCATGGATCTCCTCACTCTTAAATGCCGAGGTTGAATAGAGAATAGACATTAATTTTTCTGATGTCATTGAAACTTTTTCTAACTGCCAATAAAGAAAATCCAACGCCAATTGATTAATCAATAGGAAATAATCGGCGCCGTTGTGTAAAATGAATAAATGTGAAATGTTGTTCGAAGACAATAAATAGTTTAGCTTGTAGAGACTTATATAAGGCACGTTCACTAAAGAAAGTTTCTTTTCTATTGAACGGCTGCTGACAAATATGCTACAAACATGAAGGTTCATACTTTGCCACGTATTAGACACGATGTAGCCAATAGTTGCAAATGACTTCTTGTTTTTTATTCTTTATCAGGCTTTTACGCCGTTTGATTTTCATATCAATCTTTTTGCTTTCTGTCAAGTACAAGGGATCAATTGAAGTTGTTAGAAAATAACACAAGCGAACGAAGCAGAAAAAATCTTTGTTTTGATCTTATTTTTCTTTCTCGATGCTGACATTCGTGCGGGACAAATCTCTGTTGTTCGTTCTTACGTTCTCTTATTTTTGGATTTTACACAAATGATTGTCTCCTTTTACGACTGTTGGAGTTCCGAAAAAAACAAAGATAGTAAAAAATTACATAAAAGAACGAGCAAAGACGCAAAATAACCTTCACTTTGTATTTTACTTATTTTTTTGTAGATAGACGCTAATAGTAAAAATACTTTAGTTGTACTTTCATTGTTTTATCTTTTTGACATACAGCTCATGGATTGCTTCAATGGCGTCATGAAGTGGTCAAGATGAGGTAATTAGTCTAGGTTTGCCACAGAAAGATTACGATTTCCTCTGAACAGGAAGAGTCCCCCGACTGCTCCTCTGCAGTCGCGACATTTCTGAGTTTCTCTTCTAGGGGCAAGGAACCAGCATGTAGAACACAAGAAACTTGAGGATTTTATTAGATAATTAACATCCGTGTGTGTAAGCCTAGCCAAACACTGATATTTAGTAGTAAAATAATACTAATTATGTTTTATTTACATTACTCTCTACAAGAATGACTGAATTATAATCAGGGTCAAGGTTCAATCTACGATAATCGCCACTATGACTTATTCTATTCTTTTTCATACATGATCGAATATTGATTTGCAGAGTGGAGATATGCATTTCTGTCTTCATCGATTGATTTTCTGCAGAAACAGCTATCGATGAATATTTGTTGAGTATTAAAAAACAGTTTGGTTCTTATTCAACATCCGCGCATCTTAACTCGCATATATAACCCAATCGCATGCTGTACTGCGTGAGGATGATGCATAAGTAATCACGGTGGCGAGTAGAATTTTTTGCGTTTCGTCGTTTTAGTAGCAAGATCTTCCTCCAGTTATATTAACAGCAAGTACTGTTGTTCGAAATTCAATTATCGTCTTAGACTAGTCTTGTACTCAACATCTCTATCCTAAGTTACCCTCATACTGATCGATCATTCATTACTTCCAACTGTTTCGTGCGCAAATGTCATAAATTACTATGAGTACTTTGTGTTCAAGTACTTGCTACAGAACTTGGTAAAATCCTAACAAGCCATCAAGTGCTTGAAACAAATAGATTTATTAGGACAGCATCGAACGATAACCTACGTTGTTGACAAGCAGCAAAATTTGTATCCATTTTCAGATGGCACGTCACAATGACTTCGACAGCGAAAGTACTGTGATTCAACATACGACCAACTTCACCGAAATAGCTATCAATGCTGATCAATTAGATCGAAAGTCTAACGACTATGTACCCTATCCTCCTAAAAATTTTAATGATCCATTGGATGAACTTCATCAACAAGGTTGGTGTGCATCTTCCTAATCTCATATGTATCTCATTTGTTTGGTCTTTGACAGTCAACATGTTTTCTGTCGCACATATATATGATCAAGATGGCTGGGCATTTGTACCGAATGTTCCAATTCACATCTTATCAATAGTTGCCGAACGAATCAGCACTACCTCTACCAAGTTTCCTAATCTTCATTTGTAAGTATTTCCTCATTGATAAACCAACAAATCGAACTGATCTATCTTGTTTGATACAGATACCGAGTCACTATTCAGCATGGTCCTTTTGAATGGAGAATCTGCAAACTATATCAGCATTTCAATGGTTTACACAATGCGCTCACAAAACTTGTTGAATCCAAAAGAAGAGATTCAAACAGTGCTTTAAACGAGTAAGATAAAATGATCGAAGAATGAAATAAGAAATATGCACTGATTTTATTTTACGAGCCAATCTCAGAATAATCTTGATTTCTCCACCAAACGTCATTAGATGACGAAATGACATGAACTGAAGCAGTTCATCGGACTTCGATCATACGTGCTGATTATCATAATGATTTTCTTTTTGATCTGTTTGCCATCAAGAATTGTTTCTTTTTAGAGCCCAAGATGAAAACAACGAATGGCCAAGTTTTCCAATATCTAAAGATAAATTGACAGCCGTCAATGACAATATCGATCATGAATTTTGTGTAAGTGCATCGAAAACAAAACTGATTTCTATCCGAAATTATCTTGTGTTTGATTTATAGCAAATACTCTGTGACTATCTCAATAAAGTTGTTAGCCATCCGAAATGCCGTAATCATCCATCCACGGTAAGAGTTCAAGCAAGGTTTTGTCTTTAACCCCTTGAGGACCGATTTTTTTTTCAATTGAAAAATGGTTCTTTCATCAATTTATTGTATTTGACTCAAAATGATCAGATAAAAACCTCATGACAATGCATTGAGATAAGAGAGGAAGTGATCATGGCGTCAATGTATCCCTTTGAGGATGGAGTCGCTTTTGATTGAAAAATCAATTTTTTGAACGGCTGACTGGTCAGTTTATAGTCCATTGTAGTAGAGCTAAGGAGATCCCAAGTAGTCCCCTATAACAACCTATAGGAGCTCCCAATATGCCCTATAGCAGGCCTATACGGGCCCCCAGTAGGCTCCTACAGTATACTTATAAGGTGCTAGATAGTTCCCCATCGTAGAGCTATGGGGTTCCAAGTAGTGCCCTATAGTAGACGTATAGGGATCCCAACGGTCCCATTAGTAGATCTATAGGGGTGTCAAGTAGTCCCCTATAAGAGTCCCACATAATTTCCTATAATAGACTTCGAGGAGTCCTAGATAGTCCTCGGTAGTAGAGTTAAAAGGGGTCCAAGTAGTCCCCTATAGCAACTTATAGAGCCCCCAGCCCCAGTAGTCCCATTCATAATCTGTGGTAGCAGGCAGGTCATAATAATTCTATAAGAAGCATACGAAAATAATTTACAAGTCGACCCAGAGCTATTGCCTATATATAGGCTTCTCGTTCCCAATGGGTTAATGTGAACTAAACACTTTTTTCTTTACTGAAAAGTAGATGAGTTAAAAATAACCCATCGGTCCTCAAATGGTTAAACACTATGCAGTAAGATGCCCAAAAAATATATACACTATGCTAATGTCTAAAATTGTTCAGATCCGAAATGTTAAATATCCAGTTGCTTGTTGTAGAAACATCTGAATCTCAAATTGAATGATTTTTATCATTGTTTTTCTAATTTCAGTATGAATTTTTTGAAGTCAGTTGTCTTTCATTTGCCCGAGGAATGGCAGTGAGTTTGAAGGAAGGCTATCTCCTTAAACAACCAAGCGCCAATCGTCATGGTCACAATGTGCTTCTTCGACTACCTTTTATTTGCAATGCTTATCCATTTCATCATAAGCGAAAGTATGTATTGGTCTGTTTGTGTCACAAAGATTCTTACATATGTCGTGCATTTTTATTGATGCAGATGGTTTGCTGTCAAAGATAGTTTTGTTACTTATGTTCGTCCAGATACTCATGAAGTCCGGTTTCCAATGCTAGTGGATCGAGGTTTCGAGGTGTTGGGTCATCATCGCAACTCCAATACGAATTATGGTATTGAGATTATAAATTTACAACGAACATTAAGAGTGAAATGTGAAACGGTCCGTGATTATGAAGAATGGATGCAATCTTTGAACGTATTGAAAGAAAAAGCGCATTGTTTTGCCAATGATAGTGACAATCGTTTTCATTCATTTGCACCGATTCGTCATAATCAATTGGGCTATTGGTATCTAAGCTCACCATATTGATTATCAGATTTTGTGTTATTCTCAAATAGGTTCATCAATGGAAAAAGCTATATGGAATCTCTTGCAAAAGCTATTCAACTGGCTAAAGAAGAAATTTTTATTACCGATTGGTGGCTCTCGCCAGAAATCATGCTTATACGACCGACCAATGACGAATCCATGCGCTTGGATAATCTCCTTGGGAAGGTAGCGGTACGTATGCTTCTCTAGTTCTTTTTCTGATTTCAGCTTATCTGTGCCTTTCATGATAAGGATGAAGGTGTTCGTGTCTATGTGATGATCTTCAAAGAATTGTCCTTTGTTACTCATGTAAATAGTTCGTATACCGAACAAGCATTAATCAGCAAGAGTAAAATGGGTAATATTAAAGTAAGTCATTATCTATCTAAATGAGCATATTTTCATTGTTCTATTTGGTTGATCAAAGGTAATTCGACATCCGAATCATAATCTGATTAATAGTAGTGCATTATTGTGGTCGCACAATGAGAAAACATTGATTATTGATCAGAAAATTGCATTTATTGGTGGTATCGATTTGTGTTTCGGCCGTTGGGACGATGAATTTCATCGGTAAGTATTTTGTACGAGGAAGTTTGTTAAACTTCTATTCTGACATTGAACTTCGTGAAAATTTATGATTCGATATATCGAATTGCTCATTTTCTTTTCTAGTCTTGTCGACTTGGGTGAAACGAATGATAGAAGATTGAAGGCGGCATCCAATATCACTGAAAAAAGAAGCACAGTAGCTGACAAAACAACGGTAGAGGCTGCAAAGGTGATGACCGCCGAAACAATCGAACAAGTAAATATAACTGCGAACCAACTTTTGAAAAGGAATTGACAGAACAAAATTTCACCATCATTGTATTATGCAAGAAAAAGACTCGATACATAACGAAATGTTGAACATTGAGTCCTAGCTGAGAAAGTCAGGTGTAAGTATAGAAAAAAAGATGGAATCAAGGACATGGCCTATTCGAATGGCAGTTTGATCATTCTATTCAATTTTATAGTACTGATAAGCGAAGTTGTTCGAAATGAGACATTGTTTTTTGAATCAAACCGATAATAAAATGTGAATTGCAGGATACTGACCAAATAAAAAAAACGATCTGTTCTTCAAACGAAGTTATTGACGATGAGAAAAGCGGAAATAACATTGATGGCGGTAGGATACGGCATATCTCAATGAATTCTAGATGCTCATGTTTTTGCTTTCTTTTCAATAAACGAAACAGACAAAGAAGATTCATATGATGAAGACAAAGCGCAAGAACATCAACCAATCATGGATGTCAAAAATCAATATTTCATCGGGAAAGATTATTTTAATCTCTACGAAAGAAATATTGAAGATGTCGAAAGATATAACGAAGGTATTTCAAATCTCTTTCATCATTCTTCCTTGCTAATTTTAGAATTTTCGACAGACTTAATCGATCGAAAGATGATACCGCGTATGCCTTGGCATGATGAAGCTCTTGTGGTCTTCGGTGAAGTAGCGCGAGATGCTGCGCGACATTTCATACAACGCTGGAATATTCACAAGGTTTCTATCTTTTCAATCGCCAATTGAATTCGGTTATCGATTTATTTTTTTTTTATCTAGTGTGAAAAATTTCTCTACGATCCATTTTACCCATTCCTGTTGCCGAAGACATATGATGATAAAGAAGAATTAACTGTAAACAATTGGAAAGAATTTCTTAATGGTAAGCCGTATCAGATCAATGCTCAAGTAAGCAAATATGAAACAAATTATTTATTATAAGCTTCTTTCATTTAAATAAACAGTGTGTTCGTTCAGTTGGCACTTGGTCAGCAGGCATAAGAACCATCGAAACATCGATTCATAACGCCTACGTACAAATGATTGATGCTGCCAAATATTTTATCTATATTGAGGTTTGTCTATTGATGAGGAGAAAAAAAGCACAGGATCATCCTTCTTTTGATTAAGAATCAATTTTTCGTCACAATCGCTAATGATTCAACGATTCAGAATCGATTTGGAGAGGCTCTCTATCAACGAGTGCTACGTGCACACAAGTAAATATTGTTTCTTTCTTTACACATCGATCATTCCGTTTTCAATAGATCAAGAGAAAAATTTCGTATCTACATTCTACTTCCTCTTTTGACTGCCTCCGATAATGTCAATGTCGTTCAAGCCTCACTCTATTTTATTATGCGATCGATCTCCAAAGGTGATATGTCACTATTCAAACGACTTGAAGCAGCTGGTGAGTCGTGAATTTCAGCGAATTTGTTATGCCATTCTTTTTCAGGTGTTTCATCCGATGATTATATTAGTTTTTTCGGTCTTCGGCAGCATGATATACTGATGGGTAATTTAGTATGTATCGAAGAGATTCTTTTTTTCTCAACATATAACCTCACATATAAACTTACTATAGGTAACGGAGATTATCTATGTTCATTCTAAGCTGATGATTGTTGATGATCGCATGGCAATTTGTGGAAGTGCGAATATCAATGATCGTTCTTTACTTGGTCAACGTGACAGTGAATTGTGTGTGGTGATCAACGATATTGAAGAGGAAGACTGTCTATTTGATGGTCGACCGGTTCGCGTCGGAAAATTTTGTTCTAGTTGGCGTAGAAGACTCTTTTCGTATGTTCTTGGATTTTTCACAGATCAAATTTAGATGATCGATTTTTGTGAGAGTAGAATGATGCTTGGTACTATGTGGGAGAACAAGAACAAAATCGACGTAAGCGATCCAATTTCCCATCAATTCTATAATTATTTTCGACAAGTGGCGCATAAGAATACATTGATCTACGAAGAAATTTTTGGAACATTGCCCAGTGATCATGTGCGATGTTTTGAGCAGGTTGGCAACTATACTCTCAAGCCCAAACTCAAAGATATCGATCCCCATAAAGTATGTTTCGATATGTATTTTACTTGATTCTTTGAATGTTCTGCGCTTTTTCACGATTAGGCTCACGAAAAATTGAAAGATATTCAAGGTCTAGTAGTCAAATATCCGATTTATTTTCTCGATGAAGAAAATTATCTACCCAGTTGTCGAACACGTGAAGGTATGTGATATTGATATTTTGAAAAGTAAATTGACTTTCGCTTGTGTAGGTCTGGCTCCCATTCATGTTTGGACTTAGGCTTGGTTATTGTTTTGCTCTGAGTTTTTTTTCATTATCTTTAATTGAATACTCCAAATAATCTTAATATATTTACTAACAGTCACACGAATAAACTAATATCTCTTCTAATGAATCAAGTTGTTAGCCTCATTTGATTTCATGGGATTCAGATTCACTCTGCTCCGATTCGTATAAATGAATATATTCTTGGTTCGAGTTCTCTTTTCCTACGTCAATATCGTTTCATAAAAGATTAAATATGTGTGTATTCACCTCTCATTGGTTTTACTTACATGAAGTATAAACGAGACAGTCTAGAACAAAACTATTCGCTGTCTCAGATTTTCATGTTTCTATAGATATTCTCATGTTTATTTGTAAAAGCTAAGGAAATTTGTAGTCAATCAATTCTGATTGAATAGAACATCATATTGCGTCAAAGTCATTCAGGTTGTTCGTTTGCTTACAATACAAAATCTACGTGAAGCGAAGTAGTACTATTTTGCTCAGTATTCTGTTCAAAAAATCGGTTGTATTGTGCAAATATATTCAGTCTTGGAATCTAATATAATTGTTGTTAAACAGTTTTGTTTTGGTTTCTCAACGAAAGATTCGCAGAAAACTTAATCAGAAAAACGCAACTTCTTCGAATTGAAAGGCTTACTCACATGACTGAATATTAATTTTATTTTTACCCTTTCCCTCATCATTACTGCTAATTTGGTTCTCTCTTTTCTTCTATTTCTTATTTACAATCCATCATCAGCATAAGATCAAACATAATTTTTTTTACTACTCGTTATTATTTTTTGTGGTCTGGATTGTGATTCCTGCCAACCAGCCAGTTTTCTGAAACTTTGTTAAACACAAGGTTTCGTATTTTCTGATCCGATCAGTGAGAGGGTGGTTTAGATGAAAATGTTGAATTGATGTGTCAACCCATCTAACACTCACACCGGCTCTGACTCGATTTATAAATAATTCATTTGTTGTACTGCGCTGTCTTTCATTTTTTTTACTTTTTTCGCTAAATCTTTATTGTGTTTACTTGTAATGCAGAGCCCTAATGAGTGTTTATATTTAAACAAATAGCACAAAACACATCAACAAACACTAATTATAATCCCAATTATTTCAACAAAAAAGTTTAAATTAACAGATTGAAATTCTCTATTTATCGTCAGAAGATAGGTCGAATTATTTTCGATCGATTTATATATCTATAGCGCTACACATTTATATTTATTTGCATCCTCTATTTTTCATATGATATTATGTTAAATTGTGCTATGAGAAATGGCCATTATCATAATACAGATAACAAATGTCTATGACCTTTTTAGCAGAGATATTTATGGATCATGAAGTAATGTAACAATGTATGAAGTGATTGTTCTAGGTTATTCTAATCCAGGCTAATGATTTCAGTACCCAGTTCAATGAATTTCCAACTGAAACCCGAGCGAAAGTTTTTGCTCCCGATCGGAAAATAGCAAGAATTTAGAATTAGAAATATGATGATCATTTACGACGGTCCGTTCTTCCTGGTTATCGTCGGTCCCAATAGGAATAAGAAAAATCTGGCTCCTGAACTCGAGCATCGGATTTTTGATTTCAACTTTCCAGCGAAAAATTTTAAGGATTAAAATCGATTAAAATTTCAAAATCCTATGAGCCTAATGGAAACTGAAAATCCGATTTTTGTGAAACAAAATCAAGATTTTAATTGATTAGGTGTGGATGTGGGTGTGACTAATAGAATGATCAACACTCACATCCACACCCACACCCCACCCTTATTGGATTGGAGATGCATAAAAAACCATCGATTCAATCCGAATACATCGTTAACAATAGTAGTAAGAATCGACAGAGATATATTCATGTTATGAGATTGAATGTATAGAAGAGTAGTTCGTTTTTTTATTTTTTATCTGCGTTCGTGTTGAGTGTTCACATTCTCATCAACTATTTGGTGTTCTGTTCATCTATAGATGATGAGAAAATGCTGTTATGATGCGTAAGCTATTTACCTTTTGTTTTTACTCACGTCAGTTCCTCCTTCCTAGGTGGTATAGGGGAAGCTTAGCGACTATTGACATTGTATTTTGAGTCGATTCATCCTTTATTAATCAAAAGTGCAGGATAAAGGAACAGTCACAAAAGATTTTATCGTCCAAATGTGTCTTCCACTATACAGAGAAAGTAATGAGGAACTGAGTAAAATCAAAGATAAATATCACTACTGTCATTGCTGTAAATTGGGACATATATATATATATCCAGTCTTACGCCTCTCCTACAGTAATACACAGAACATTGAAAATGCGACTCTCGTCCTTCCTTTTACTGCTCTTTTTCATCGGATCTGTCACGGTCGCATCCGTCTATAGCGGCAATTTGGTGAACGACTATAATGTCAAGCTCAAATTTCATCGTCGCATCCGTTCTTCTGGTTCCCTAATGATGAAACATGGACCCCATTCGGCTTCAAGTCGTCAACAAAAAAAATACTGCTGTCCCGACAATACTTGTCGCCAGTCATGCAGGTGCTGTTAGATTTCCTTCTAACAGTTTAAATTTTACCTTTTCTTTCAATAAATAAATCGAGACTATACATTTTTATCATCTCTTATTATTTTGTAGCTGGCTTTGCAAGCAAAAGACAACTGTTTACAGATGAAAAATCAATTGTCTGATACTCTCAAAACATTTTCTGATAGAAAATTTCTCTGACCAGAACAAGGTGCATTTCTTTGATAGTTTCGAAGTGAAAAAAATCAAAAGCTGCGATTCGGCGCAAGATTTTGGAACAATGAAGCACACATTTGAAAAATAGTGAAAAAAGGGTTTTGGGTACATGCATGGAAAATCTTGGGGTTGGGTGTGGGTGTGAGTATAGGTGTGGAGTTTTGGTTAAGAGAACACTCTCACCTACCCCACATCCACACTCCACACCCACTGCATCCACATCCTAATATTGGTTTATGGATATGCTTTTCAAGTGCAATTTATCAAATTTAACAAAACAGTTATGATACTAATCATGTTGTGTCTGATATGCATTCTGTACTGAATTTTATGTGCAAGACTGATAGTGAATGTAGCGCTAAAGGAAGCCAATTGTTTGTTCGATAAGCTATCATTAGTAGGTTGGCAGGAACAACAGTGCAATGTTTGATTCAAACAAGATAATTAATAATTGGTGTCTACAATATTAAAGAAAAATTATCATATCGTAAACTTTCTTTTATTCATTATCCGGCAGGTATCTATTTATAAACTCGAAAGGGGTCTAAACAAGAAATACATCAAACATGGTCTACAATTTATTTAAAGAAGCTTTCAAAGAATTTGTTTTGTTTATGTTTTGAATGTCCATTCAGCACTACGTTCTCAATAAATAGAACATCAGAAAATTTTATCTGATAGGATGAATGAGAAAAAAAAATGCATTTGTTCTTTTGTCGTCCTTATCTTTCTTTTTTAATACTTGGTATAACTGTGAAACAAGATATTACAAGTCAAACGGTCATGTTTCGTTTTCTTTTCTGTCTATTTTCATTCTTAGTTGGACTTGAATTATCAAGATCAAGTTCATCAAGCACTACTTATCCATGGATAAAAAAAGTTCATGTTGTTTCCATGACACATTTAGATGTTGGTTTTACAAATTTTGCATCAAATGTTTGTTCTATTTATTTCAATCAACATTTACCTAATGCAGCACGTCTTGCACAAGAACTTCGTGATCGTGGTGGTGAAGAACGTTTTATTTTTACTACACATCCATGGATACTTTTAGAATTTTTTGATAATATTGCACAATGTACCAATGAACGACCGAATCGTACAACCATTGAATTAGTTACAAATGCTATTAAACAAGGTGATATAACATGGCATGCACATGCATTTTCAATGTTTATTCCAATGATGGATAAAAATTTATTTAATATGTCATTAAGTATATCATCAATATTAGATGATCGTTTTTATCAAAATAGAAAAACAAGTGCATCACATAAAGATGATATGGGTCATCCAATAAGTAGTATACCTATATTTGCTGAAAATGGAATTAAATCAATTCATATTGGTGTTAATCTTAATTGTCGCGGAGCTGATTTACCGCCTGCATTTGTATGGAAACATGAAGAAACTGAAACCGAACTTTTGGTTATGATGTATAATAAACCTACATCAACAACTCCATGTTCAGCTGAATCTTGTATCTATGGTGGTGATGTTGTTCTACCTGGATTTGATCAAGCTATGATTTACCATTTTACATTAGATAATACCGGACCACCTCAAAATATTACAGATGTCATTCGAGTATGGTCTAATATTAAAACTCATTATCCAAATGCTGAAATAATAGCAAGTAGTTTAGAAACATATAGTAAATCTTTATTTGAATTATATAAAGATCAATTACCAGTGATAACAGATGAATGGGGAACAACATGGTTATATGGTGTAGCCGCTGATCCATATAAACAAGCAGCATATCGACAAATATCAAGATTTTTAATTAATCAAGAATATTCATCTTCAATATTTAATTATTCATTTCGTTTATTAAAAAATCCTGAACATAATTGGGGTTTATGTACGGGATGTTATTTAAAACAAGAAAATTATGCATTTAATTATCATAATAAAGAATTTTCACGTGTTAGAAATGGAAGTGATTTTCAATTATTAGAACAAGGATGGCAAGAAGCTCGATCTTATTTGTATCCACTTAATTCATCTGATCCTTCATTAATTAAACTTATTAATGATACTTTAAAAGAACTTGAACCATCACTTCCTGATTTAGATCAATTTATTCAAATTCCATTACCATTAAATCGAACAAAAGATTATTATTTATTTGAAACAATACTATTTTCTGTTGGTTTTAATTATACATCAGGTGCAATTGTTTTTCTTCAAGATGATGTTGGAAGAAATTTATCAAATATAAATAATACATTAGGTAGTATTCAATATAAAACATATTCAAATGATGATTTTAATCGTTTTAATTTACAATTTAATCCAAATTGTGGACCACCATGTGGTGATTTTGCTAAACCAGGTTTAACAAATTCCGAAAGTCAAACATTATTTCCATATGTTATTTCAATGTGGAGAGATAATATGAATAAAACATTTCTTATGGAATTAACATTTCCAGATGATATTATTGCAAATTATGGTGGAAGTAAAACATTATGGTTAAATTATACATTTCCATTAGATTCTCCGCCAACAATTTTCATTCAATTAGAATGGTTTAATAAAACAGCAACTCGTATTCCAGAATCAATTTGGATTGAATTTAATCCAATCTTACCTGTGATTTCAGATACATGTAATCAATGGAAAATTGATGTACTTGGCTATGATGTTGATCCATCAAAAATAGTTGATTATGGTTCAAGACGATTACATGCTATTGGACATGGTGGTGTACGTTTTTATGATCAAATAAGTGCAAAACCATTATTTACTCTTTATTCATTTGATGCACCATTAATTTCAATTGGTTCATCAGAATATTTATTAAATTTTGATAATTCAATAGCTGATTGTCAAGGAATAAATAAAAATGGCTTATTTATAAATCTTCATAATAATCTCTGGAATACAGCATTTCCAATTTATTATGAACAAGATGCAATGTTTCGATTTAAAATTGAATTTTTAACTGATTGGATGCAAATTATTGATAGAAAATAATATTTCAAGATATTTTTTTTTCAAATTAACTTTTCACTTTATATTAGTAGTGATTGTTTACGAATAATTTCTCATTGAAAATTTAAAAACAAAAATACTAGAATAAAATTCTCTTTTTGATCAGTACGTCTATATTTCAAATAAACTTTAATTGAACGTTGTATTTTATTGATGAATTCCCCTAGGCTATAAGGATATTGTCTAGAAACTAAAATTCACCTTATTTGTCTGTATAAGTCAACAATCACGGTCGTAAAAGAGCATATATGGTTACGGAAATATACGATCGTAACATGGAATCATGTAACAAGGCAAAATACGATCGTATATGGACTTCCTATTCGGCGGCCTGAATGTAACATAGTTACTGTATGGTATTTATAGTATAAATGACCATCTGGTAGCTATGGGGTGGGTGTTGCTGAAGAGAAGATTTCACTACCCACACCCACACCCACTCCACACTCAAGTTTACATTAGGGGTGGTCAAGTTAGGTTTAAGTTGTAAGTTGCTTTCGACTTAACTATTTTTCAATGTAAGATTACCATCGGTTACGTAAATACAACACTTACAAAAAAGAAAATATCATTTCACTCACTCTAAGCCTTAGGAAAACTTTTGTGTACAGAGGGTGCTGTATTTCCTGGAAGAAAGACCATTCCAATCTAAAACTTCCAGACTATAGAGTAGACCTTTACTACTATCTCCGACAACAATATTAGCCTTCTACTACTTACGTAGACTGAGTTATGCATTTTTCTATTTCTGCTTATTTTTGCTAGGTTTTAGGGAAACTCACGTATAACGTCTGGAAAAGAGTTGGTAACCGATAATACTTTTAGCTCTTGACCACCTCACTATACTCTATTAAATGAAGTATTGATGAACTGAATCAGGGTTGGACACCTGGATGGGATTCCTCGTAAGCTGTTTGAACACCGTATATAATGGTATGACAGAACAAATGAGTCTCTAAGTATTTTGCCAATATTTCTCTCAAATTGTGACGTAAATACTTATGTTTTTTCAAGACATAGTCCATGCAATTTCCTAGAAAGCCTTATAAAAAGAGCTCTTCCAACGAATAAATATGGAATTATATCTGATCAACACTACAATGTTCCAAAGCATCTGCTTTCAAAATATTCGTTTTCATATAGAAGATTTTACGCCGACCTTTCGATCTCATCTAAAAAACCTAATTTGGCCATTTGGGAGTCTATGAAATACTCTATCGATTCAGCGAATATTTATTTTTGAAATACTGCAATTTTATTCTAACAAAATTTTTTTCTTTGTTCATTTCTAGGCCTGTTTTGAGAATCTTCTACTATGATTCATCACAATTTTAATTTTGTTATGTCAAATGGAAAATTATTACATATTCAGATCTATTACTAAGGCGAAGGAAAGCATTTTCTATATCATTTCAGTACGAGCAGAATGTTGTAAAGTGTTTTTCTGTACTTCTTGAAGTGTATAATTAGGAAGGTCGATGGTTCCAGTTCATTTATTTTTGAAAGAAGTTTGACCACTAGAAACTCATAATGGTAGACGAATATCTTCTTTTGAGCTGTATTAGAATGAGTAGATGTGAAAAGGCAAGAAACTTTGAAGTGTAGTATTGACTAAAGATAATTGTACGAATCACCTTGTGGAAAAAATTCGAAAGAGATATTCACAAAATATTGGGAGGTTCATTTATTCCGCTACATTAGTTAGAATTTTCTGATTTCTCAATCTCTTTACCATACACATCTTAAACAAAAGATCCAAAAATTGACATTGAAACTAATGGCTTTTGAGATGATAATTGACATGATCAAATATATCTAAGAAATATCACATGGGTTTTTGGATGTAATTAAGTTCACAAAGGTATCGAACAATAAAATTACTGAAAATGATCACCGACAGGAAAATAAGGAAGAAAGGATAAGTCACAAAATATAGAGAAAAAAAATGTTCAAAAAACAGTTTCTTGTCCGACGATTAAATCAGTTTCTATAAAGAGAAGAAGCTTCAGCAATTTAAAGATTGAGAAAATATAATGAATATCGGGTTTTTCATGACAATAATCGGACATGAAGCCTAAAAATAAATAAATACTTGTGAGGTATGTAAAGTTAGATAAAAAACTGAACTAATCAAGATCAATTTCCTCAGGAGTAATCGCCTAACTTCTGTACATTGTCGTATTGCATCAGAAAAAAAGTTTTCTGTATGATAGAGACATCTAAAAGTCCTCAGATAACCAAGAAAAGAAACTTGAAAACGAAGCTATTAACCTGTAGTGAGCGAAATGCAAGTATTTGACATTTGACCAGTATTTTTTGTATTTGAGGTGGAAAATAAGTGAATGTATATGGTCCAAAATACCAAACGGCAGCACCGGTTAGCATAAAGAAGGGCATTAAAATCGTATAAGTTGGTTTGGTTACGGGATTTTTCAGTGAATATAGCAGTGAACAACGTTAAAACACCGATCACAATGGAAATGAAGCTGCCGTACTATGGTGATACTTGTTGAGCTAAAACTATACGTCAACAAGAGATTTAGGACTTCAGGTTTTCATTCAAACTACAGTTGTTTTCAATTCAGCTTTTCAAATCAACATCTATATTTCGCCGTTGAAAAGATTTGTCGATACCTGCTTCCTATCTTTTAGCATGTGTTAATAGCATAAATACTTTATTCATCGCATGAAAAAACTTTTACAATATTATAGTACAGGGAGAATCGGTCGAATTTTAAAAAGACGAGTTGAACAATTCCTTGATCTTATTGTAATAAAAAACATTGAACTTATCTTTAGTGTTCATTTTGTTAATACTTTCTTCACTTGACATTGACATTCTCTTCACGGATACTACAATTGACTATGAAAGAGAACGATAAGTTATATTGAGTTGCGGTCTTTTTCTTTGTGCTTTTAGAGCATATACATGATCCTATTGTCTATCGTACCATTTTATAAAAATGATTCAAAAAATCGGACATCGTAGCGTTTAAAAGTGTATTACCGAATAAAGGGCACTGTAAGTTCCAGAAAGAAATCACATTGCTATTCATCGTTTAACTTTCACGGGATATAGAGACCGAAATGACTGTGACGACTCATTAGATGTTCTTCTACTTTATTTGTATACAAGAAAATAGTGGCAAGCAATATGATATTTATAGATGTTAAGGTATTGTCATTATGCTACAGAATACAGAATACAGAAACCTCTTGAGAGTGTTTTCCTATTACTTGAAGGATCATCCATAAAACGCGTCCAAGTAGGTGAAGAGAATGGAATGGATGGATCAAAAGTGGACGAATCTGGACGGAATGTAGGGAGAGTTTAAACCTCACTGCATGTGAAGATATTTAATATGAACATTGTTCTTTTTTGAACGTATCTTTTCGAAAAATTTTGAAGCTTACCTGGTTGTGAAGAGCATTTTTATAATAGAAAATGAATTGAATCGAGCCGTTGAATATGAATATTGTATTGAAATAATTGAGGATTATACTATATGAACGGATAGCTTTTCTATGGTGTACTAATATAAACATTGTTAAATTTTCGAATGGCATTGATATTGACCGGCATCTCTTGTTTTTCGTTTTTATATTTTTCCTAACTTCTGCTCACTAGCATACAAT
This sequence comes from Rotaria sp. Silwood1, assembly GCA_905250075.1. Lineage (NCBI taxonomy): Eukaryota > Metazoa > Rotifera > Eurotatoria > Philodinida > Philodinidae > Rotaria > Rotaria sp. Silwood1. Next base: position 50,120 of record CAJNOP010000876.1, on the reverse strand, counting down.
TTACTTAAAAAGAAAACTTTATAATAAACTATAACGAGTGAATCAGAATAAATTAGACTTTTTGTATTTTCAATATTCCTCTTGTTTTCTCTGTTAGATTGAGACATATTTTTTACTAAGAAACCGTATATGATTGGGATCAAAAATCATTTTAGATATATTTGAAAAAACATGAAAAGTAAAGAAGTACAAACAGCTGTTAAAAATATGAAAATGGTGGTGGAGCAGCGAAAATTTATCGTGATCTGACCGGTGAGGTTTCATCACAGACAATTAAAATTATGGAGAAAAAGGATCAACAACGTTGATACTATCAATTTATCGTCGTTTTCCGATCGCATGCGCAAAGTTTGGATAAAAGCCAATATCTCGAAGGTGAAATGATGCTTAACTCAAAAGAAACAGATGTCAACAAAGAGATGAGCTGCTGAAATGGATGTTTTAAGAGGCAGTATACAAAGAATCTTACGTGAAGAGTTTGACTGCTTTCCATAGAAGAAAAACAAAACAGCCAAAATGAACTGATCTTTAAAGCAAGAAGAGGGTCAAGTTTGAAAAGTGAGTATTGAATAAAAACATCATAATATCAAAGATGATGCTAAAGGGTGACATTTTACAGACGAGAAATTTTTGGATTTAAATGGGATGTACAACCGTCAAAATGACAAGATGTGAACTGCCCACAAAGAAGAGGCTGATAAAAAAGGTAGTCTTTATGAGAAAACAAAATTTACGGTCACGGTAATGGTGCAGTTAGATTTATGCGGACAAAGGTGAATAATGTCGGTGATTTTGGAAGATGACACAATGGATGCAGAAAGATACATTGATGAAATTCGAAGTTAGCTAGTCCATGTTTTCGAAGTCAAATTGAAACATTAGGATATGGGTGCAGATGTGGATATAAGTGGATATGGGCGTGAGCAAGTGTAGGTGTGGATGTGGATGTGGGTGAGTGTGATCGTCTCTTGCCCACAGCCACCCACATCCACACTCCCTCATCAGTTCTGTTACAATATTAAATATTAAACCACAATCAAAGTTTATTGTTTTTCAAATAAATTGTCAATATGGGGCAATTTACAATGGGGAGACTAAAGTTGAACTGATTAATAGAATGAAACAACTCAACAAAGTGGGTGTGGATGTGGATTTTAGTATTCTAGGTGGCACACCACACCCACCCACACCTACACCCAGGTTGAACAATACAAAATTATATAATATCTATCAGTATAGCATGATATTTTTTTAAAGGGTTATGAGACAAAAGTAGGATTGAAAGGCAGTTTTCTATCGAGTGGTCAGAAGCAACGTATTGCTATTGCTCGAGTTCTTGTTCGCCGACCTAAAGTATTGCTGTTAGATGGAGCTACAAGTGCCATGGATTCACAAAATGAACAAGTATGTTTACTTTTTTTCTATTTATCAACCAAAGTGACATCTTCATTTGTTAATTATAGATTGTACAAGAAGCTCTTGAACAAACTCAAACAAAAGATCCCAATCGATTATTACTCATTGTATTTCAATTATTCGCTTATGTGATTGGATTTATGTACTGGATAGAGATCATATAGTGGAAAGTGGTACTCATACAAAATTGACACAACGACGTGGAGCTTATTATAAGATGCTTGCTCAAAACAACTTACAATGATTACCTATGAACTATTTTGAAAGTGAAAATATACTTCACTAAGCATTCAGCGATATTTTGTCTAGAATATCTAACGCATGATATAGTTAAATTGATCAATTTACAGTGTACCACTTTTATTGTTTAAAGAAGTTAAATATTTAACCAAGTTACAATATATTAAAACATTTGTTGTTAATTTATTAGTCATATCTAAAGATAGTACAGACAATGATGATCTCAATAAATACTTAGAAAGAAGCATTTCCAACTCTCTAAAAACAAAAAGGTGTCATAAGAAAACATTTAGGGTTTTAGATTTTGGCACCATTTTCAGAACCTTTTTTTATAAGTTCCAGCCAAAACGTCCAAAAATTAAAAAGGTTTTAGCCAGAAAAGTGAAACTTTAAACAGTTCAGACTCTTTGGCTAGAACTAAAAATGGTTCTGAGAATGGTACCAAAAAATGGTTCAGTCTGACAGCTTTTTTTGCAGAGAACATTCACACTATTTTCAATGATACAAGTTGTCTCAAAAGTCGAGTTCACTTAAAAAAAGCGTCTAGCTCCGTTGCTAAAACAAGCTTGACCTAATATTTCTCTTTATTTGGAAGAGAAGAACATAATTTTTTTTGGCTAATACAAAGTTCATAAATACTGTTCAAAAGTATTGCCTTTAACGTCAATACAAAAATGTAAACATTTCAAAATTACTAAAAAAACATCACGAAATGTTTCTATTTTTTAATTATTTCGATTTTTTTCGTTATTCTAGTCTTTAAAGGGTGTGGGAATGGAAGATCAACACCTACACCCATGTCATTACCTCTACACAGATACTTATATCAGTTTCTGCCTCTTCCTCCGTCTCTCCGTACTCACACGTACATTTACCTTTCAAGCGTTGAAAACAAAATATTTTTTAAGAATAATTGAGACGCAGAAGTGTTTCGTTTATTTTCATTCCATCGGTATGCAAAAGTCACATCTGTTTTTTTTTCGCAAGTAGTGCTTTTCAAAATAGCATAAACAGTCTTAACAGTCACAGGTTTCTTTTATGTCAATAGTATGTGCATGATAAGGCATTAGTGAAGATCCTTAAAACTTATAAAGTTTATTTAGTGAGAACAAAAATTTGTCCATGATTTTGTTGAATCTATACAATAATACAAACAAGACGCAAGAAATCATGCCATCATCTGTTCTTGAGTTTTATAAAATAGTTGCTCGACGATGTCAGTTAGCTTGAAGCATTGAAAGTGCCGTATTAGTAATCAAATAGATGAATCATTAGAGAACTCATTGGGAGAAGCAGACAGATTATAAAGAGCGAAGAAAGTTGACAAAAAAACAAATCATTCGTTTTCAGTGACCAATTTCCCGGCGATGAAAATGCTTGTTCGTGTATTTTTCGTTTTTACCTGTATCCTTAGTATAACTGACAGTGTTCCTCTGAGTGAGTTTTTTCCATATGGATCAACAGCTAATGATCAAGTGTTTCCACCTAATGATGATGGAAGTACAAATGCTTTACCATTACCTCGAATATTTCCTTATTTTAATAACAACCATCGTCAAATTTACTTAGCTAATAATGGTCTTTTTTCTTTTCTGGGACCAATATCTCAATTTGTACCTACACCATTTCCACTTAACGATGGTCGTCGCGTGATTGCCGGATTCTGGTCTGATATAGATACCCGAGGCTCTATTCCATCGGGTAATAAAGTTTATTATCAGATTTATGCCAATCAAAGCAATACTGTTGTATTTGAAAAGGCAATAACCTATGTTCAACAATATTTTCCTGGTGAACGATCATTTAATCCATCGATGATTATTACTGGTACATGGTATCAAGTAGGTGCTTATTCTTATCAAACGAATCTAGTGAACACATTTCAAATTGTACTGGTAACAGATGAAATACGTAGTTTTGCTTTTCTTCTTTATCATGATTTGCAATGGGCTAGTCCTTCAACTAGTTCTTTATTAGGTGTCAATTCATCATCTGAAATCGGCGGCCAAGCTGGTTTTAATGCAGGTGATGGTATTATTTTTGAAATGTTACCCTATTCCCGAACCAGTAATGTTCGTCGATTAGTAAATATAAGTAATGTTAATGTTCCTGGTCTATTTGTTTTTCGAATCGATTCAGATACAATTGTTATTGGTGGCTGTGGTAATGATTCAAATTTATTATTTAGACCACGCCGTGGATCTCAACTTGGTTTTACACCAATTACTATTCAAGGTCCATGTTTCACAAATACAAGTGAAGGTGATATTAAATGCCGATTTAGTGAATCAATATTAGTTGATGCTATTGTTATCAGTGAATTTCAAGCTATTTGTCTTACACCATCTGTACCATTACCTACTTCTATTAATGTTCACTTAAGTACTGATAGAGGTATTACATATCAATTACTTCCAAACACATTCACTTATACATCAGTTGAATATGGACTTTCATCAGTAGATAATGCTCAAGTAATTATTCTCAATCGTACAGATATCATTATAACAATAGGTGATCGACTTATTCTGGGATGGTATTTATCAGAAACAACAATGAATAATTGGCCAAATAATAGAATGCGATTTGAAATAGAAATGTGGAGTGTTACATTAAACGAATCAAATGGTGGTATTACAGAAAATAGTCATATTGTACTCCAAACAAATCTTATGCCCACATTAGGTTTTCAATCAACATCGATTCTTATTCCATCAATTGATAACAATGATCTGGCAACAGTATTTTTTCGTATTATAGCACGTGATAATTTGACAAATACCGTTTATGCTGGTTTTAATTCTCAATTAATTGTATTACATGATACTACCATAGATACTTCGGGTTCTTGCCAAACATGGGCACAAGGACAACCATCACCATTAACATGGAATGAAAATTTATTACCTTGTCCATTAACAATAGCCCAAGCACGTGTTGCACGTTGTTGTTATGAACCAGATCCTTTATGTATGGAAAATAGTTATGATTCATCAATTAATTGCCGTCTTCGTCGTGGACGATCTAATCATGATGAATTATCAGCTGTTGCGTGTTATTTATCACGTTCAACCAATCAATGGAACGCAGGTACTCGATGTTGTTATGGTAGTAATGGTCAACTGATAACTCATGGTACAGGTGCTGGAACAGATAATCGTTATCGACCAGCATCATCTCCAATTCTTCATTTCTTTAGTGATACATTACCATTCCTCGCTTGTTGTCTTTTAAATTCAAATGAAGAACATTGTACAAGATATTTTGAGTTAAGACCATCCCGTCGAGGTAGTAATTCACCGAATGCATGGGGTGGAACATGGGGTGATCCTCATTTTACTACTCTTGATGGTTCAGCATATACATTCAACGGTTATGGTGAATATACCTATTTAGCTATTACTGATTTTTCAACATCAATCAATACTGCTTTTAATCCATCCACACAGTCTTTTATATTTAATGCTCAAATACGCACAGCACCACTTAGTTCATTCAATAATAGTGCTACTGTTATTCGTGGTTTTGCAGCTAAATCTAATCATTCTCTTGCACAACGTATGAGCATTACTGTTTCGAGACGAGATATGTTAATTATTCAACGAGATAATGAAACACTCGATCTTGATGCAACAACTGATGATACAATTTCTACAAATAATTCTCTTACACTCTTTTTTCCTGAAATGACTTTAGAACGAAATCAAACCAGTGGTATTCTTACACTTTCTTGGTTTATCGGTGTTAGTATTCAAATAACACCTATTTCATTAACAGATGGTCTAGTACTTAATATTGGTGTATCAGTTGCTGGTTCATATCGAAACCGTACATTTGGTTTACTTGGTTTATATGATAATAACCCAAATAATGATCTTCGAACACCAAATGGAACTATATTAGGTCTTCCTAATACACTTACTCTTGAACAAATTCATCAACAATTTGGACAACCATGGGCTATCGACCCAAATCAATCACTTTTTTATTATGAAATGGGTGATTCAGCGACAAATTATGCTAATCAAAATATTTTGTATATTCCATCATTCATATCACCTGAACCTCCCGCATCTCAATTGAATTCAACACTTTCAGCATGTAATATAGATCCATCATTAACAAATCGATCATCGTGGACAACTGCTCAACAAACTTGTTTCTATGATATTGCAGTTACAAATGACATTTCTCTTGGACGAACATCAAGAATAGCAGCTGAAACTGTTCTTCAAATTTCTATTGATCAACGTTATCCACCAGAATTTAATCCAGATTTACCACTTATTCTTACTGTGAATGATTCAAATTCTATTACAATCAATTTCACTGCTATTAGTCCATATACTTCACATATAACTTATAATCTAATTCAAGGACCATCATCCGCTAGTTTTGATGAACAAACAGCACTTTTTCATTGGCAAACATCAACTTTGAACAATAGTGAAACAGTAATACGTGTTACTGCTCAAGATTCTCAATATCAATTATTATCAACACATGAACTTACTATACGTAGTTCTAGTCGAAGTATCGATGGCGGAATAACTCAACCATCGCATGGACAGATTACTTCGATGTCATCGATATTTATTGTCATGAATATTGTCATGACATTTTATTTTTATTGACACTGAGTATTTATTTAGTTCATTTGCATGTGATTCAAATGATTATTTTTTGTTCCATAGTTAGTTTTTCCTTGCCGATAGGTGATTGCAAAAAATCACTATTCAGCGTTATCACATTAATTCATTAAATTTTTTTAGGATTCACGATCCTGTTTTTATCTAATTTTTTTTCTCTACATTTATTCCTTTCAATTTTCTTCTTATATGATTTTTATTTTCATTAAAATCTCTTAACTTAACTCTTTCTTAATTAAATATTATGTTCAAAAAGCAAACTTAACCAGCATTAATACACATTAAAAGAATCTCAGTATAGTATAATATACACATAGGGTTATTCTTAATGTTTGTCATATAAAACAATTTCGATACTTCCTCAATAGAGTTGGTTCAATCTAGTTTAGTTTAGAATCAACCTTCAAAGTAATTACTGTTATCTAAAATACGAAATGAGTGTGGATGTGGTCGTTTCTTGCCCACACTCACAACCACATCCCAAAGAACTATGACGTAGCATTTGTCTAATCAATGGAAAACAGACACACACTGAGCTCGTATTGTGAGCCCTCTAGCAATACTCAGCATCTTTTATCAATCAAAAAGATAAATGAAAATCAATTATATTCATGGACAGTCATAACGAATAAAGTTTTGTTTAACATACGAGACTGATGAATACATTTTAAATTTCGAATTACCAATCTTCAATATGACGAAGATTTCGAAAGGTCATAGCAATATGAAATATAGTTGCTGCTGAAATTCTTTTTCATTAACTGAAAAAATAGAGCTCTTACTACAAAGTTATCTTTTTTTGGAGTAAATCGAGAACGAATGGAGCTTCATATGGGAGTTTCAAAGAAAAATATTGATGATATAGGAACGTTGAACTTTGTAGCAACATTTGAACAAGTATTGTACGATTCGCTGATTTATTGGTCATCATGAAACAAAATAGCGATTCGAGTTTATTTTTATAGCAAAAATCATAAAAATTTATTGGTATTTTTAAATGTCTCTTAACAAGCAATTATTCTATTAATAAAATTGGTTTTAAAATAAGAAAAAATGTAATTAATCGATCGATTTCATATTTCCTATTAGTACTACGCATTAAAAAATATTGGAAATAACTACATAAAAATCTGACGTATACATGGTGCGAATTATTTTATATGAATGAAAAACATAGATTCTCTTCGATCAAGTATAATGAAGACACGACAAGACAAAATCATCGTTTTATGGATTATTAAACAAAAAGAAAGCTAGAGAAAATTATGTAAAAAATATTTATTTTTATTGAATAATTTGTACTTCACAGAAGCTTTTCGTAATTTTTACTTTTTTGAACTGTTTTTGTTGTGAAGACAATCTATTATATTGAACTTAAATAAAAAACCTAATGTTCAATAATTAATCCAATTTGATATTTAATATAAACTAAATTGGTTTCAAACCAAAAGCGATGCACATATTATCATAAATAATAAACGCCATGATTGAATGTGGCCCAAGACGCATCCAATTAGGTAAAAAGCCTTTGTAAAGACCATAGAAACCTTCAGCTTTAAATGATTGAAGAAAACAATCAAATACACTTGAGTATATGCCTAAATGAGCAGGTGTATTTTGATATCGAGTTTTAATGACATCTACTGGTGATGTTGTTAGCGAACAAATAAGACCAGCAAAGAACGAAGCTACCGTATGCAAGGCTATACCTTCTTGCATATAACCATGACCAATTAGAATTCTTTTGATTTGATCATATGATGCTACTTGACTACCAGTAAGTATAGCAGCACGAATCATTGTTGGTCCCCAACCTTTATAAAGACCTGCTAAACCTTCTGTTTTGCCTACATCAATAAGACCATGCATTAAACCACGATATCGTCGTTCACCTTTGACTTGAAGACGAATTTTAACAACATCGAGTGGTGTTGCAAAAAAACTTGATATAGCACCGGAAAATATACCAGCTATTATTTTCGTATGAAGATTATTACCACCACCTAATAAGTTTTTGAATGGTTCATATAGATACTATTAAAAAAAGAAATTAAAATAATAAATAAAATGTTTACATAAAATAAATGATTGTTATTTATCTTTCAAACGGAAAGTAAAATAAGTTTTTTCCTTAAACATTTATTTAAAGAAATTGAGAACAATGATTAAATAAATAGACTACTTACAATACGCATGCCAGAATAAGTAGCATCTCGTAATGTACCAGGAACAGCACCACGCATTAGACCAGCAAGACCTTCTTCACGAACAATACGAAGTGTTCCACGAATAAAACCTTGATAATAACGATTGTGCATTTGTTCACCAACACTACGTGTTTTTTGTAATTCACCATCTACTTGCATACGTGTTTTAATCACATCGATGGGACTGAAATAATAATAATAATATATATATAAAGATTATTTGATTCTATAATTTACTTACTTAGTACAGAAACCAGTAAAACCTTGAGAAAAACTTGCAAAAAAGAAACGAAGAAGTTCATTTGATTTGTTCGCTGTTGGTAGATTAGGTTGTACTGCCATATTGTTTTTGATAAATTGCTCACATACACTTAATAATCAACAAACACGTGGTTGTTCCTTGCCACACCATTCACCTATGAGTTTATATATCGCGAAGGTCGTTTGCCGTCAACAAAAATACAGAACGCAAAATAATTATACGATGTATACAATAATAAAAAAAAAAGCTGGTAGGTCAAATTCGACGTTCTCTAAAACAACAATCAAAAATGATTATCAATATCTCATTTAGAGTAAAATAAAAGTGAATAAATTATATATACATATATATGTATATTAACATGTGATTTTTAATAAAACTATTTACATAAAAAGTGGTACCGCCACATACCCAAGAGTATAATATGTATTTTTTTCATGTCGTTTTTTTTTGTCCTTCTCATATGATAAGATAACAGCAAATAGGAGAATATTTCTTTCGCAAACAAAGAAAATTGCTTTTCAATTAGAAAAAAAGAAGCGTCGTAAATAGTTTTGCTCGCATTAACCTCTCAGTTGGATAAGGAGTGATTGATTATGGTAATCTTTGACGTTTACACCCAAGATAGGAAGAAAATGTTTGAATACAAGATTTTTTAGAGAGTTTTTCAACGATTTGATGTGTAAATATTTTTAGGATTATTTTATTATTAATAAATGTTGATTACTCGTTTTGATGCAATTTTTCATTATGAAATTATCTTTAAAAAAATTATTGTCTGATTGAATGGATTTATTTTATTGTGTTTTATAGTTTGCTACTAGATCAAGTTTTTTTTAGCGTTTAATCCATCAAGTCAATATTAGTTTCTAAAAAACTATATAATCGCATTTTTTTTTCCTATGAATTAATAAAAAATTTAGAATGTTGAATAATCTTCTTTTTTACTCATCTCAACGCCATCCTTTCTTTGTCGAAAGCGTCTGGCATCAATTTGATTTGTAAAGAATCAAAAACATACAGTATAGAGTCGAATCACAATTATATCATATTCATAATAATAAGTGACTCTTTCAATGACATATTATACATTGTCAGTTGAGTGAACAATTAGATTTGTAGAAAATGTATGTTCGTTCTTAATTGAAAATCACTATTTATTTCAATGATGAAGTATGAAACACTGAAAACATCGTTTGGTTCAATTGATTCATATCTTATCACAACAAAATTTGATTCAATTATCTGTATCAGTTGTGTATTCATCTAATGATATTAATTTTAATTAATTCTTACTTATTATATTTGTTCTATTAATTATTAACACAATAATATGATTTCTTACAAAACGCATCATCCAAAGTACAGATGCCATTTTCTCGTTAATTATAGATGGTTAATATCTTTTATATTTTTCGTATTTTATTTATCAAGAAAGAATATAGCTATGATTTGTTACATTCAATGTGAAAAAGTAGCAAACGACTCATTTAGCCTTTTTTCCAGTAGATGCCCTAACTTGCTTTTAGTTCTCATCTTTGTGTCATTATTGAAACAGAAAGTTAATACCGGGGAAAAAAAAGCAATAGAGGATATGGTGGTGAAAAAAATTTGAACAATAAATACATTTGTAATAATGAAATCAGTTGGTTTCACCATTTGAATCATTTATACCAACTTTTGAAATTCTATTACTACGTCTTTTATTGAGCCTAATAGAGTCTTAAAAGTTGACACAAACAGTCTAAATAGTGAAACCACCTGATAGTATCATTAATGAAAACTAATGGAAAGAAAACTTTGATCAGCACTCAAAATACTTTGTTTCACGTAATCTTTTATACTGTTCTAGATGAAAAAGCTTGAATTCATATGTAGCAAGATATGTTCAACGAATTGCACATATCCGATTTTAACATTTTTTAATGAGAAAATCGTCAAGTATTTATGTAGTAAAATAAGAAAGATGATTCAGTTGCATTCTTGAATAACTATAGCATCTGACAAAGTTTTGTGAAAGACTACCTAAACCTTTTGGTACTTACAATCATTTGATTTTGCTATTGATGGAAGAGTTTCATTGCATAATTATTTACTTTTTCAATATTTCAACGCAAATACAATTACACTTTGAATGTGCGCTATCTAAGTTCTTAAGTAACTATGTACCAAATCGTAATGAAAAAAAAAACTTTTCTAGTTAACCTTTAACTAGCGTCACCTATTATTTAAAATAAAAAAGATGTGAAATATATTGTTATTTATTTTTCTTTTATTCAATTTAAAAAAAAACAATTTCGTTTTAAAACTAATAGAGATATAAAAATCAGATGTTCAAAAAAATTCTTGGTTCAAAATGGGAATTTTTCAATCGAACATTGATTGGTACATTTATACCTTTGTGAAAAATCATTTGAGATTACTTAACCTAATTTTATCGTTTCTATTAAGTGCACGAGTTCTTGTTTAAATACTTCATCAACATATCTATTTAAGATTATTATTTAGATAATCTAAATTGAAATAATGGGTCGACCAGGTAATTTTAAATGAAAAAGAAAAAACTAAGAAACTCTTGTTTCAATGTATGTTTTATTAAAATAGATTTTCGTGGTGGTCGTGGAGGTGGTGGAGGACGTGGAAGAGGTTAGTTGATCTTTTTTTTCCTATTTATTAATTTAAATAAATAAATTTTTCTATAGGAGGTGGTGATCGCGGTGGTTTTCGTGGTGGACGAGGTAGGATTTACATTGATTCTCGTATTTGTCTTATGTTTATTTTATTTAGGTGGTGATCGAGGTGGTCGTGGTAAGATTTTTGAATATAATAGGAAATTTTAATACATATTTTAACTGATAGGTACACGTGGCGGTGGTGTACGTGGTGGTGGAGGTGGACGTGAGTACTTTAAGTGAAATTCTCTATAATTTAGAAAAACTATTTTTCTTAGGTGGTCGTGGCGGTAGTCGCGGTGGTCGTGGTGGTAGAGGTAAATGAAAATATTTTTGTCTATCTATTAATTTTATGTATTATATATAATAAGGCGGTGGCGGTGGTGCTGGTGGAAGAAAAGTCGTTGTTGAACCACATCGTCATCCAGGTTAGTTTATTATCTTTTGTAATGTTATTCTCTGGTATTATATTTTTTCTTTTTCTTCTAGGAGTATTTATTGCTCGATCAAAAGATGATGATATGTTATTAACTAAAAATATGGTTGTTGGTGAAAGTGTTTATGGTGAAAAACGTATTAGTGTTGATGTATGATCTTTATTTCATAAGTTTTTCAAATCAAGAAGTTTTTTTTTTTCTTAATAGGGAGAAAATCAAGAAAAAATTGAATATCGTGTATGGAATCCGTTTCGTTCAAAATTAGGTGCTGCTATTCTAAGTGGTGTTGATAATATTCATATGCCACCAGGTACAAAAGTTCTTTATCTTGGTGCAGCAAGTGGTACAACTGTTTCTCATGTATCTGATATTGTTGGACCAGTATGTATTTTATTTTTCTATTTAATTTATTTTAATTCAATTCTATTAAGGATGGTCTTGTTTATGCAGTTGAATTTTCACATCGGTCTGGTCGTGATTTATTAAATGTAGCAAAAAAACGAACGAATATTATTCCAATTATTGAAGATGCACGACATCCACATAAATATCGCATGCTTATTGGTTTGAAAATTAATGAATCTTTTTCTTTTTTTTTTTATTAATTAATGCTTTTCGTAGGTATGGTTGATACGATATTTGCAGATGTTGCACAACCGGATCAAGCTCGTATTCTTGCACTTAATGCACATCATTTTTTGAAAACTGGTGGACATTTTGTTATTTCAATTAAAGTAAAGAAAATAACAAGGATTTTTATTTTTATTTTTTTTTGAATAATTGTTTTTTCTCGTATAGGCAAGTTGTATTGATTCAACAGCAGCACCAGAAGCTGTTTTTGCTGGTGAAGTTAAAAAACTTCAAAGTGAAAAACTCAAACCAAAAGAACAACTTACATTAGAACCGTATGAACGTGATCATGCGGTTGTTGTTGGTATTTATCGGTAAGAATAAATTTTCTTATTGTTAAAAGATCGAATAATTTTTTTTTTTGCGTGTTTTAATTTTTAGACCTGTTGGTAAAGGCAAGAATAAAGATGAAAATGAAAAAAAAGAATCAATGGAAGAATAATAACATTGGTATTATGTGTTCAACAATTTTGTGTCGGCGCTTTATGCCTGTTATTTGTACCGTTTTTGTTGTTTTTGTTGTTGATTAAAAATAGCAAACGCACATATGAAAACAAAAAAAAAAAAACTAATCTTTTCATCTTAAGAAAAACTTTTTCAGAAAAATCATAGGAGATATAAATATTGGTTTGTAAGTCATTTTGAATAATAGATTGAAAATGCTTTATTCAATCAAGCAATAGTACCTATGTGATGTACGAAGTTTAGGACAGTTGCTTGCCAATTTAGTTTAAAAATGGACATGTTAACAAACTAAATGAGCATGTCGGATAAGTCATCAAATCAATTTCATTGACGATAGAAGTGAACATCTTATAATTAAATTCAAAAGCATACATTTCATAATGGTAGTAAGTATCTGATATGTGTTAATTGGCTATCGTTTCTTGAAATTTGGTTTTATCAGGGCGATTACCTTCGGTAGGTAATATATTTAACCATACTGACGGTATACTCGAAGTAAATTGCCTGATTGATGATGGACTTTTGTTCGGTTACAATTAGATGGGTACCTATAATATTTAATAATTAGAATTTACCGACTTAGCAAAGAGCAGTAATTATTGTTTCAGTTTGAATTAATTTCTTTGAAAATTTTCCATAAAACAATCTTTACAAATCTCTGCTCGTTGTTTTATGTATGACTATAACGGAAAATAGATATGTGTTTAGCTTCGATTCATTTAGTCTATTACTTTATCTTCATTTTCAGGCAAGCATTTGACACTGTTGGATATATAAGGTAATAAAAAGTCCTTCAAAAAAAGAGTTATTTTTTTATGATTTCATATAAAATATTAATAAACAATGAAAAGTCAACCTTAGACATATTGTCTTATGTAAGTTTTTTTATTTCATAAAAAAAAAAATATTGCTTGAAATAATTTGAGACTTTTTTTTTTAAATTAAAGTTGTCTCTGATTTGAATATTAATTTTCATGTCAGAAAAAAATTTTTTTTTCATTATTACTACTTTGAATTGGCTTCTTATTATATTTGTCATTCTTGGATACATACAAAGGAAAAAAAAAACATGAGTTCTATCATGGAAGTTACAAATTCACAAGGAAAATTTATTTTAAAAGTAAGCTTTTGTTGTGTATTAATCATTCGAATATTCTTTTTTTTGTAAGGGTGAACCTTTAACAAATGACCAAGAAATTGGTAAGAAACTACATATATATATTATATCTTAATAGACTTTAGTGATTTTTTTTTTCTAGAATATAAACAAGCATTTAATTTATATGACCGTGATGAAGATGGTTTAATAAATTCAAAAGAATTAAGTTATCTTATTCGTTCATTAGAATGTAATCCAACTGATAATGAAATTCAATATTTAATTGATCATATTATTGATGAAGGTTTTTTTTTTCTTGTTAAATATTGAATATATTTATTTTTCTATAGGAAATAATTTAATTGATTGTAATCAATTTTTAATAATTATGTCTATATTACATAAAACTCGAGATAATGATGCTAGAAAAGAATTATATGAAATATTTAGTACGATTGATACTGATAATAATGGATTAATTGATAGTACTGAATTACGAACAGCTATGCGTTTATTAACTAGTGGAAATGATGATATGAAATTAACTAAAGAAGAATTTGATGAAATGATTGCAGAATTTGATACAGATAAAGATGGACGAATAACATTTGATGGTAATTAAAATGAATATTTAAAAAATAATAGGGGGTTATTTTTGTTTTGCTTATTTAGAATTTGCTGGTGTTTTTGCAGGACATATATAATTTTCAACTATGTTTTTCTTGTTTATTGTATTTGAAAATAAATTTCATAATAAGAAGTTCGAAAATTCGATTATATTTTTAGTAAAGATTCAAACTTGAAATATATCAAGTATAATTATATTGATTTTTTTAGTTTATCCTAGACGAGAAGTATTTTGATATTTAATGACATCTATCGAAGTGATTCTTATTGCGTTTTTTGAATACTGTTTTTTTTTTGCAATTTAGAATTTATGTTTTTGTCAATTTAATCAATTTTGTTTTTAAATGAATTGTTTATCAAAGTTTTAAAAAAAATATGTTTTTAGATAGGTATTGGATCTACTATGAAAAACAAAAATGTAAAGATAGAGATTGTTTTTATTATTTTAATATAAGATATATATTAACGAATCATATTTGTAAGAAAAGAATACGAGTTTTTAGTTTCTTCTTGAATAGTTTCAGATTTCAAAATATTTAAATTAAATCATTGAAAAGTAATTAGTATTCTTTTAGATATTCTATATTCCTTTCAAAATATCACGAAAACTATAACGAATCAATTTCTCAGCTTTTTAATATATACATATTTTCTTTTTTGTTTTGTACTCGTTCCCCTCTGATACTAGATTTGATCTATTTAGACATGGAATGGTATTAAATAACGAATCAACAGAGTACTAATGTCATAGAGACTTATGTTGGCCTTTATTTTTTACGGATATTGTCATTTCGGTTATTATTCATTCTTTTGTTTTTGAATGTAGATCATTATTAGCATCAGACAAATAGAAAGAACGACGACAAACATCAATCGATCGAACTAAAAGAAAAAAGAAAAAAAAATAGCAAATAAGCCAGAATCATTTTCTCTCTGTTCTCTATTTTATAACGTGCATACGCATGTCAAATTTCCTGAATGTTCGTCAGTGTCAATCAATAGTCAATATATCTCGGTGGTCAATAGTAACCATACAAAATAGATTCATCAACAAAATGACAACGATAGTAGTTTCAAATTCAATTGAGTAAGTCAAATAAAATAATATTATAGTGTTATTTACCTGTTTTTTTTTCTTTCTACTCTTCCGTTTTCTTGATCATCAGGTTTTTTCCCTCTTATTTAATTTTTCGGAAAAAATTTTGTTTCTTAATTTGTTAGTATATATAGTCACTGTTTTGAAATATGAAAAAAAATAAAACAAATTGATTCATAATCGATTAATCCGAGAGAGACTTTCGCTAATAGTTAAGTAAGTAAGAAAAGTGCATTTATAGGAAAATAAATTTTACGTGTCAAGTATATTGAGACAAATCATTGTTGTTATTGGCTTTATGTATAGGACATTTGACGTTGTTTGTCAAAAAAAAAGCACTTATATTTTCCTTTTATAACCGAAGAAAAAAAAAAACAACGACATCATTCTATCGACCTTAGAGTACTTCTATAAATGGAAGTTAGTCGATCTATCTAAGAATTACCTAATATAAAAACACTTCTCATATACGAAGATATTACGCAAGAAAGAATATATAAAATAATATGATATAAAGTTTAATGTTCCTTTTTGCTTTTTATATCATCGTTTTTCCTATTTTCTTTCGTTAATTTCATTTTTGGAATTATATTTAGAAAATTTCCTGTATACTAATCAAACTAGTTCAAGTAAGCGTTAATTCGACTGTTCGATGTAGTCAATAATAATCATTATGCTTTTCTTTCATCCATATTTGTGTCTAATTTCTTTAAATTTAATTTGAATCTCACTTGGTTTTCTTTGAATATTTTATATATATATATATTAATTTTATTTCTTGTGGACAGTATAATTATTGTTATGTTTTTATTATTGCTATCATTTTTTACTATTATAACTTCATGACTGTATTCTCTGTATATTAAATACTGATGAATGAAATAGAATTTTTTTTATTTTTACTATTTAGTATGGAAAATAATGAAGAGTCTTCTTCAAACGATGAAGTAAATCAATCTACAGATGGAACATCTCGTTCTATTACTGATCGTTTACCCATGGGTCCCATTTTTGTTGCTAGTCGTCTTATGTCTTGTTTATCAAAACAACCACGTACAATAACACCAAGACGTCAATATTCAGTATCAACAAATACTAATGGAAAATCATCATTTTTAAATCCATTATCTAAACGAATCTCATCTACACGTCTTCGTCCATCATCATCTCAAAGTCCATCAACTTTACGATCAACATCTTATTCTGATTCATTGCATAAAAATTCACCTTCTACAATACGTAATTCAACGACAACACCATCAGATTTACATAAAATATCTAAAACAATACAAACATCAATAACACCAACTACACCAACACCTGATACAGTTGGAGTTCAATTTAATTTTCATTCAACATATACACAATTACGTGATTTAGCTGATACAAATTGTAAATATTTTTCTCAACAAAAAACAGATGTTTGTAGAAGATTTGAACGTTTATTAATACAACTTTTACATTCAATTGATATATCCATACCATTTATTCAATATTTGACTGATAATTTTCATCATTTTGATTATAGTCCAGAAGTATATAAAACTAAATTTTTAGGTTTTTGTAGTATAAATTTCTTTTATTTGTTATTCAATAGATTAAAGCTAATGGTTATCGAACATTAGTTGTAGCACATGGTCAAGCATGTGAACGAACACTGGATATTCTTCGACAAGTTGATACAAAACGTGTTGGTCTTTTATTTAATCTTATGTATTCATCACGATTATTTCAAGATCTTGAATCTTGGACAAAAGCACTTATAGCAATGCAACATATATTAGCTTTGGCTGTTAAAATGGTTGATTATTCAGAAAAGAAAGTATTATATGTATGTCAAATATTTCTATTTTATAGAAAAATCTTATATAGATAATGTTTTTTTTTGTTTTCTGTAAATTTAGGTTGATGCTGATCATGTACCACTTGATCTTGAACTTGATTATTTTAAAATGGTTGCATTTGATTCAGAGTATTTCTTTGGTCGAACATGCGGATTTCAAGTAAAAATTTAGAAAAGAATACATAACTTTCTAAAATTCATCGGATTATAAGTGTATGAGCAAAGTCTCCCAATTAATTCATCACTTTTGATTCGGCATGATATGTATCATATAGACTAGAAGGAATTAAGAATACTCTGAAATATGTTCGTACTGTTAGTTTATTACAATCAAGGTTTCGACTAGACTTTTTGTCTTTAACCAGAATAATTTAATATGCCTGGGGGATTTGATGTTCCTATTTCAAGATAAGAACAAATCAAATGATCTAAACCTTTCCTAATAAATTATTCTCTTTATAGATTATCTCAGTGCAAAGTTTCGAGTCAAAATTTGAAAATCAATTTATCTATTATTTCCCTGAGGGGTGATAGCTCTGATTTGAAGCATCCTGTAAAAATTATACAAACTCGATATTAATAAGTAAACACTACGAACTCCTAGTGTGGTATTCATTATTCATCAGAGTCTAAATAATGCACATAGTTTCGGCACACATATCAATAATACATATCCAAATTTAATCAAATAGCCGACATATCCTATTAAATTAAATTAGTCAAAAAAGTAAATATCATTATATAGACATGCAAATGAATAGGATCTAACAGAATAGTTATGGCATGCATAAACTGGACTGAAATAATCTATGTAGATTAGTCATAGAGATCGTTATCAGAAATCTTTAAAAACAAATGAAATATTTTACATTGATTTTGAAACATATTTTGTTTTTTTGTATTTAAGTTTGCTCCATCGATGCAAACAATGCTTACTTTTCTATTAGCTGGTTTGGCTACTTATCATGAAACTTATAATAAATCAATACCTTATGCAGCTGCTAGTCTTGCAACAGCACCTAAATATATTCTATTTCCAGAACAACGAGCTAAAAAGGTTCGATAAAAGAAAATATTTTGTTTTTCCAATTTTGTTTTTTTTCTATTAAAATCTTTACTTTGTAGTGTGCTGCTATATTTCGTGATAGTGATTATTTATTTTGTAAATCATTTTGGAATATTGTTGATCATGATTATGTTAAAATGGGTTCACGTTATATAGCACCTAATGTAACTGTATCAAAATATTTTCAAATCGGACCTGAACCAATTGAAATTAATTCAATTATTATTCCACCACCAACAGCAAGAGCCAGTTCTGAAGAACCAAGTGAACGTGCAGCTGGAAATATTGGTGCTGGTTCAGATAATACAACTGGTTCAGGTAGTAAACAACCAAGACAACTTGTAAATATAAAACTTTTATCAAATGAAATACGAGAAGGTATGAATGAATTACCTTTAAAAAAAGCTGATTTTGAAATATCATCAACAAAAATTTTACCAATGAGTGATCATCTTCTTTTACATATACATGGTGGTGGATTTATTGCAACATCATCAACAACACATGAAGTATGTTCAAAATGTTTCTTTAATGAATTAATATTTGTAAAAAAAAAAACATCGTTTTTCTATTTAGGTTTATCTGAAACCTTGGGCATTAGGTCTTGAAATACCAATTGTATCTATTGATTATTCATTAGCACCTGAATATCCATTTCCACGTGCTATTGAAGAATGTTTTTATGCATATGCATGGGTTTTAAAAAATGCAAATAAATTAGGATGGACTGGTAAAACACTCTTATTTGTTGGTGATAGTGCCGGTGGAAATTTAGTAACAGTTGTTACAATGAAAGCAATCGAAGTTGGACTAAGAAAACCAGATGCAATTATTTGTTTTTATACACCTTTTCTTCTCGGTTATAGGTAAAAAAAGCTTCTTTCGTTGTTGAATATGTAGTTCTCTATTGTGATAGAACATTTACCTTCTTGATCTTCGATCTCTTGTTAATTTAGCACTGGGTAGAAAAAGATACGAATACAAATAGATCAGTTTTTATATTATAAGAAAAGTAAACAGTAAAAATGAGTAATATATTAGATAAATATTTATTGCATACCTATAAAATGAATTGCCTCATTCATCGAAAATAGATATAGTGACTGTCAAAATGATTCATCCAGCCCCTTGTTACATCAATTTGTTTTAAAACAAATTGATGTAACGGGGGTTGGATGAATCATTTTGACAGTTGGATGTCAGGGCAATAATTATGTTATAAACATCTATATTCTAGTTAATCAAAGACTAGAATTATAAACTTATAATTTTGTGCATCTTGTCTTGTTGATCATGTGTCACGATGAACGTTCATTACAGTCACAAGACATGTAAATGAATATTAAAAATAGTTCATCGATTAACCTACACAATAATTTAAATCTGCGTTCATTTCTTTATTAGTAATCTGATTTTGTATGCTTGAAGATGATACACTGCAAAATTAATTTTCACATAGGCTTCTAAAACCCTGAAAAGAAGTGTGTTAGGTTTTTCAGAAACCTTCCGATCATAATGCATTTATAGAATTTATTTATGAAATGTATTTGATAAAAAATTTCATTGTCTATTTAAATTGCTATTTGGATTTGAATTAAATGCTTATTATCATAGAAAATAAAAATCAAATATATGTTAATCATATATTTTTGATCACTACTGTACATTTCTTAAAAAGAAAAATTTTATAATTTAGTATGTCACCATCTCGTTTGATGGCAATTATGGATCCATTATTAAATACTGGTTTTCTTTGGCGTTGTCTTGCTGCTTATGCTGGTATTAAATCTGATGATCAACCTCCTCATGATGAATTAGAATCTGCTACAGTTCCTAATCAGAATGATAGTTCATCTGAAAAACAACGTAAAATTGACAAAATTACATCATCACCCGGTCAAATTGTACCTCAATCAGATAATTCTTCCAAAAATGAACAAATTCCAAAAGATTCCGAATATCTTCGAGGAGATACATATTATTCTCGATTAAGTATATTTAAACAAAAAAAAATGAAAAAATATCATTCTATTTCTAATCTATATGTATATTATCAGGTGCTATAATGGGTTCACGTCAAGCATATCTTCTTCGAAAATTACGTGAATCAACCTTACCAAATAATCCATATATGTCACCATTACGTGCATCCGATGATATTCTACGACAATTTCCAACAACTTATCTTATTGTAAGTTAGTTTTTTTTGTTTTTGATATTTATTAATATTTTTTTAGTTATATTATTTCTAATCAAAAATCGTCGAATTTATGTTATTTTTTTCATAAAAAAAGAATCTTTTTTTTGTAAATACTTAAACATTTCAGGCATGTCATCAAGATCCTTTATTGGATGATTCAATAACATTTGCACGTCATTTATGTTCACTATCAGTTGAACATCATATGGTTATTGTACATAATGTAACACATGGTTTTCTAAATTTTTATAATGCAAATAATGATTGTAAAAAAACAGCTGATCGTATTATGAATGATTTAGCACGACGATTTCATATTCCTGGAACATTATTTTCATTATCATCAAAAAAAAAAAAACAACATAAAAAAAAAGTTTTAGCACCATTAACAAATCCAATTTTTCCAATATCAATATCTACAGATATAATCGATGAATAAATCTTTTAATATGTTTATTTTTCCTTGTTTTTTTTTTTTTTTTTTTTTTGTTTTTTTTTTAAAACGAGATAAAAAAAAGAAGGTACCATATTTTAAATATAAATAATATAATTCTGTTTTTCTTTTTTTTTCTGTTTTTTCTTTTTTTTTATATTCTAGCCATGTGCACGTGGTAAGTTTTAATTAAATAATGAAAAGTTTAATTATAATTAAGATCTCTTGTTTTTTCGAGATCCATTTATTGATGATAATATTGAATTTGCACGACGATTACGTGATCTTCAAGTTTCTCATCATTTAACTGTAATCGATGAATGGCCACATGGTTTTCTTGATTTTGGCTTTGCAGCAACAGATGTTGCACAATATAATATGGAAATTATAAATATGCTTCAGAAAATTCTTCAACAATCATCATCGAATACTGATGGTGTTGCTTCATTACCAGATCATATTGACTAAAGAATTTTGTTTTCTTTATGAATCAAATAATGTATTATACCTAGACGAGCAACATATATTTTTATCTAGACAAGCAATTACATATTTTTTGTTTTTTTTTTGTGTTTATTTGTTTTATAATAATTTTGTAATACAAAAAACAAACAAACAAACAGACATCAATATGAATAATAGTTATATATTGGAGGATACATATTAGGATCTGAATAGGGATGATAGTATGTTATGGATTCTTGAACTAGAGTATAACCAGGTGGTGGAATCTGTCCAGCATATGGTATTCGAATATCATCGAAAGAATCATCATTAAAAAATTCTTCAAATCTATAAAACATATCCATGCCGATAGAAATATTTTGATGTCACTAATATTGAAAGACAGTCGTAATTGATTTGTCAAGTTATCAAGATATTAATATATATATACACACACACATATATATATATATGTAGGCAAAAGAAAGAAAATTGCTTTCATTTGGTAAAAGCAGCCAATCATTGTTTCGAATATGGCAATATCTAATATTAGAGCGTAAAATTAAAAAAAAACATAGGTATGCTTTTGCTACTTTGTATGTCATACAAGGACATATATATATATAGAAATTAATAATTTATATTAGCTCTTATTTTCGCCAAACACTCGTACACGTATGTAATAAATCGATATATATATATAATGAACCAGAAGATTCTATTTTCAAATACTTCGGTTCATTTAATTTCTATGTTTGACTACTGCCATCTAGTAAAATCGTATTGGATATAATATATTGTAATGAATAAATGTTCACTCTAGAAGGCATATATATTGTGTTTTTTCTATTATTCGAACGTCTAGATAATATCTTTCATTCTTGTGCTGTTTTTTTTTCTGTTTGATGAAAAAAAAAAAATGCTGACAAATGACAATTTTTCAAGTCAACAAAATGGTGATAAAATTTCCAATTCTAGTAACGATTCTCATCCAATATTAAATTCAACAATATCATCAAATTCTAAACGTGATTGGGTTTTATTAAATGTTGGTGGTAAACATTTTATGACAACACGTTCAACATTATCAAAAGAAGAATCATTTCTTTGTCGTCTTTGTCAATATGAACCTGATCTTAAAACTGATGTCGTATGTGTTTTTGTTTTTTTAAATTTAATTAATGAGTCATGTTGTTGTTTTGTTTTTCATATATAGGATGATAAAGGAGCTTATTTAATTGATCGTGATCCAAATTATTTTAATGTTGTATTAAAGTAAGAGAAATTTATTGTTTTTGTTTTTTTTTTTTATAAATTTATATTTATAATATTAATATAGTTATCTTCGTCATGGTAAATTAATTCTTGAAACAAATCTTGTTGAAGAAGGTGTACTTGAAGAAGCTGAATTTTATAATATACGACCATTAATTGATCTTGTTAAAGAAAGAATTCGTGAAAGAGATAGACGAAAATATAATGATGTAAGTTTTGATTTTATTTAAATAGAAAAATTATAAATTTGATAGATTTTTAAAAGTAATCTATTTATTTTTCTAAATTCAATAGAAAAATTTTCGTATAACAAAAAAAAAAAATGAATTATAAAACTATTCTTCTTTGTGTTCTCTATTTCAATACGTTTCCAAGATTTAAAGTCAGATTATCAATAATACAACTTAGATTCTTAAAAAATAAGTATCTTTCAATATGTCTTGTAAAGCCGATTCACTAATATTAATATTTTGACATCTAATGGAGTTTTAAAGAGAAAAAAAAGCTTTCATATATAAAATACAAAGAATATATTACGTCAATCTGAGTAATGACGAAACCAAGGATGAGAGTCACTTTATCCTAAAACATTTCTCAAAACTATATTGTTTGTATAGGTTAGCGTAGGCTCAATCCATGAGATTTAAGAGATGAATTAAATCATTTTTCTCAAGTAAAACTATTCGCTCAAATACGATGAGATATAAAAAAATGAATAATTAGAAAAAAAAAGTTCAGTGCTTAGCTATTTCAAAGGCTTCTCAGTAACTGTTATACATTCATTTGAAAAAAAAAACATATTTCGTACATGTTGATTTTATCTGTCAACACTTAACAAAAGAAAAATTATGCATTAATTTTGATCTCATAATATATTGACTTGGACTTTTACGTAGTTGAATAAATATGATTTTTTATTTTTTGTCATGTTTTTATTCGGTATATTTTATTTATTCTCAATAACATATTGATAATGTTATTTTTAGTGTACAACAAATCGTGTTTATCGAGTAATACAATGTCAAGAAAAAGAAGTAACACAATTAATGTCATCATTAAGTGATGGATGGAAATTTGAACAGGTAATTCATTTCTTAAAAAATAAATTATTTATATATAAAAATTTTATTTAGCTAATTGGTCATTCACCTGTTGGTTCAAGTTATATGTATCCTGAAGGTGAATTTTTATGTATTGTTTCAAAACAATATGATCGAGGAACACGAGAAGATAATAATACTTCTGTATCTGAACGTGTCAAAGTAAAACAAAAAAAAATAATATGTAAAAGAAAAAACTTTTATTTTCTAGATTTTACAAGAACGTGGTTCACGCATGTGATGTTTTTCTTACTTCATTTTATCTCTCAATTATGAGAATGTTGTTGTCCGATATTCTCTCTTGCGTTTTTTTTTTTTCTTTGTAAATATAGGATTTTTTAATTTGTGTGCACTAGCTAGTCATTCATTTCTTTCTTTTTTTTTTTTTTTAATATTCTCTTGCACTTATATTCTCAACGGACACCTTACTTGATGAATTGGTATCAAATACAAATGTACTCATGAATGTTTCTGTTTTTTTTTGTTTTTGATGAATAATATTAATTTCCACAAAAAAACAAAGAAATTCCCATTTAGTTTTGTCTAATCGATTAGAAATAAATTCAAGCCATCAGGCAAACTATGACGTCAAGGAATACATACGTCAGAAAACAAACAACTCACAATATTTTGTTTTTGTCATTTATATTAGAATATATTCATTCTTTTTTCTTCTTCGCCAATTGAATATGTAAAATGATATGGTTCCATGACGATAGAAGGTAGATTGCAATGGAAAAAAAACAAAAAATTTGATTTTTCTTTTTTCACTTGAATGGTATACATAAATAAAGATATAGAAATAAGACTAATCGAAGATGTCTTAGATAACGATTGATGACGTGTTTCTTTTTGCGTTTCTATGTATGAGCGGGCTATATCTTTTTCTTCCCTTTTTTCAGCTAAGAAAGAAAAATAATAAAGAGAATCCAATAGTCCAAATAAAGGAGATCCGTTTTTTCCGTCGACGATTTACAGGAGTCATTTTGCAATCATTGCGTTCTGACTCATGATGATTGATGATGCAGAATAGTAGAAAACGAGAGAGAGAGAGAGAGAAAAATGGTTGAATATTAATTTCATACCGCATATATAAAGCAAATCGCACAGCATTACATTTTTAAAAACAACCTATTATTATTCAACTGCAGTCGTTTGTCGCTCAATAGCAAACTACTTCGTAAGATATATGAATACAATGACTGATCATTTTTTTGAAGGAGCTGAAAAATTATTAGAAATTTGGTTTACTACAAGTAATAATAATGATACACTATCTAATGATTTACGTAGCATACCACGGTAATAATTAACGATTTGATTATAATTTAAATGATACGTTTTTCTCTTTTGTAAAGGGATCTTATTGAAGAAGTATTAAGTTTGGTTAATTGTAAAGTTCTTAAATATGCACAATCATCTACAACAGATACTTATGTATTAAGTGAATCGAGCATGTTTATATTTCAAACACATTTTATTTTAAAAACATGTGGTGAAACAACATTACTTCATGCTGTTCAACCAATGTTGGAACTAGCACGAGATTATTGTGGATTCGATATAGTTGATGTAAAAAGAAATCATAATTATTTATTTTCATATAAAAAAAAAAATTATCTTTGATTTACTTAACGTTTTGTTTTTTTAGCAAGTCTTCTATAGTCGTCGTAAATTTCTTCGACCTGAATTGCAAAAAGTACCACATACAAGTTTCGATCATGAAGTATATGACTAATAATTATGAAATTATTTTAAAATAAAAAGATTTTATTTTACCTATATCTAGATTGTTTATCTTGACTCAATCTTCGAAGGTAAATAATGATTCATAATATTATTATGTAATTTTTCAATTTTTCATCCAGGAGGTTGCGCCTATGTTCTTGGTCGTTCTAATGTTGATTGTTGGTGAGTTTAACTAATCATTAGTTTAGTATGAACACCAAAGACATATATAGGCGAGATCAATTTATTTTTTTATTTGAATGTTAGTAAAATTAGAACGTTTATTAAGTTTATTTGAATTTTATGAAAATTATTACTAATAATTAATTTTTGATTATCGTTCGAATATTCAAACATAAAACAATAGTAATCTGTTTACAATCCTAGAATACTTATTATTTTACCAATAAAAAAGAATCTCAAAAAATTTCTTTAATATTTTGAATCTATACATTGTGTTCTTAATTATTTTTGTATATATTCAAAGGCAAAGAAATTTTCATATTTTCACGTACTTTGAAAAAGAATTTTTTTTTTTCGGATTCAATATTCATATATCTTTTTGCTATGCATCAAGAAGAGAAAATACATGATACTATAAAAATCTGTAGGGTGTATTGCATATGATAAAAATTATGATTGAATAGTTGTTTCTATTGTTTAGGTATTTGTATACACTTGATAAAACTCGTGTTAATGCAAAATCCGATCAAACATTAGAAGTCATTATGACTGAATTAGATCCAGAAAAGATGAAAATCTTCTATCAAGAATATACAAATTCAGCTACTGAAGCAACAAAAGTACATAATCTTAATAAAATAAAATTTCATTATTGAAATATTTTCTATTGAATTTTTTTTTTGTTTTTTTAGAAAGCCGGCATTGATAAATTATTTCCAAATGCAAAAATTTTTGATTATTTATTTGATCCTTGTGGTTATTCAATGAATGGTTTATTGTCTGATGGTCATTATTTTACAATTCATATAACACCAGAACCTAATTTTTCATATGTTAGTTTTGAAACAAATGTTTCATACAATCAATATCAAGAAATAATTCGTAAAATTTTAAAAATTTTTAATCCAGGCAAAT
Organism: Rotaria sp. Silwood1; assembly: GCA_905250075.1. NCBI lineage: Eukaryota > Metazoa > Rotifera > Eurotatoria > Philodinida > Philodinidae > Rotaria > Rotaria sp. Silwood1. Next base: position 23,133 of record CAJNOP010000876.1, on the reverse strand, counting down.
TTACGACAACTATTTTTGGTGGTATGGTAAGAAAAAATTTTCTTTCTTTTTTTTCTCAACTATTTATAAATAAACTGTCTATTTTAATAGGCAGCAACAAGTCTTGATCTTCAACGTAAATTATTTTTATATCCTGATTATGATCGTATTGATTATCAAATTGTTTTCTTGGTTGATTATGATCTTTTTTATAGCTATTATAAAAAACATCCAAGCTGAGGATTATGCAACACCGTCTGCATGTGTCGAAAAAGATCAAACGACATGCATGCAAGACAGAGTGTTGCATATAAAAATTTCAAAATAAAAAGAACAATGAAAATTATTTATTCAAACACTTATATACAATGGCCAATATTGAATCAAATATTGCTCGAAAAAACTTTAGTTAAATCAAGATTAATATCAAACAAACGAATTAAGAAATTGAAATATGCATTACATCACAATATAAAAAAGGATAGATAGTATTTATTCAAAATTATGGCTTTTGTAAATTTGTGTTTTTATTAATTTTTTTTTTTGTTTTTTTTTGATGATGATGATGATGTATAATAACATTCGTCACAGCAACATAGAGAAAAAAGAAAAAGAAGAAAATAAAATAGATATGTTAACTAATTTATTTTTTTTTAGCAAGATAAAAAGTAGAACTAATACAAGAAAAAATTATTTATTGAATTGTTTTTGCTTCTCAGGATTTAATTTTTTAACTTTCAACTTGATGAAAACTTTGTGCTCGTCGTTCTGGTATTAGCAAAAAATAAAAATAAAAAGAAATATAAAATAATAATAAAACATTTATTTTTGGCTTACTCCTGCCAGCCGACATATCTAAACGACAGAGAATAATACCAAATATCAAAACGATTAATAAACAACCACCACCAACCATTAATAGTCGTGATGCTTTTTCAAAACCTAATCAAAGAAAATGATTTAATAAAATTTTGTAATTATTAATTGAAGATAAAAATATATCTATCGAAATTCTGATTTTCTGAGTTTTCCAATGGGAATCTATTGATTTGGGATGATGTAAAGAAATCAATGTTTTGTAAGAGTAAATTAAATTTATTAAAATCTCATTTTATGAGAACAAATAAGAAAAAAAGATAGGAAGACATTGTGATGAATAATTTTCGTCTAGCATTACAGGATTTTCGTCAATAAAACGTAAAACTTTATAGTAAGAAGTTTTAAGAAAAATATGACATCTGCAGTGCGATATATTCTGTTAGAAAAAAAAAAATTACACAAAGAATTCAAGAAAACAAAAATGAGGATTGTTGAATTTCTACGCGATATTAACCAACGATTTACAGCATATTTTAGGATGTCATAGTCACTCTTTAAGGGATTCCTCTTTCCGCTATGAGTTGAATCTGAAAAAAAGTAACCGCCAGTTTAAGATTGCAACGTTTTTTTTTTTTTTGAAATCTGACCTAATGAAAATTGATCATGTTTTGAAAGACGTCGAGTAATTGCTGCAGGAAAAGTCATTATTTTCATATACTTTCTCGTCAGTCATTACTTTACATCTGCCTCAATGTGATCACAATGTTGAATTGACGACTTTTTTCAAACTACGATTGAATAAAAATTTTTAATGAATACAAAAAACAAGTAGTTTTCATCTTCAAAAAAAAGTGAAAAAAAAGATACTCTTTTTCTATATCTGTCGTATCAAAACAATTTAAATAAATAGAACACAAACAAAAGTTTATGAAGGTCATTTTTCATTTTCTTTAAATGTGTGGTTTCATTTTGACTCACCAATTGTTTCATCTGATGGTTGAAATGAACGTATGACATCAGGTTTCATGCTCATTTGTTTTTCTGTATATTCGATGTGTTGAGGATTTATGTTATCAGTTCGAGTATATGAGAAAAAAAATCCGTTCGCCAACTAGATGATATTAATATGAGAGATGCCTTTACGAATACATAGGTGCATCATTTCTCTTTTTCTCTCTCTTTCGTTTATTGACTTTAGTCTTTTTCCATTCTCTATTTTCAGGGCCTAGTACTCTCTTTTAAGTAGTTGACTATACACATTTGAGGCAGGATGAATGCACTCCTCAATTGATTCTTTCTTTCCTTGTGAAACTGAAAAATAACGAAGAGAAAAGGGCATTGCATATTCATGCACGAAAGAATGAAAATACTGAATAATAACAGTCGTAATCGATGATAAAAAAAAGGATATGGTCGTAAAAAAAAACGGAGCATTTATTTTTTTTTTAATGTTTTTTTTTTATGCCTTTGAATACAAATGCACTGTAAGGTTTCGAGAAAAGAGTGTGGAGTTTATTCAATCACTATTAACTAACGTGTTCTGACAATCTGAAACTGTAGAGAAAAAAAATGTAAAAACAAACTGATGAAATTGACTTTTGAGATGTAAAACTTATTAAAATGAATTTTTTTGTTAAAACTCTGTATAATGAATTCGTCCTATATGAAACATATTGTTAAGAAAAAAAGAATTAAATTTAAATCTAATCAATTAATACTAGAAAAATCAAGTTTAATCGGATTTATGAAACTTTTTCTTTTTACATTCGTGTATGCATCGTTTATTGCCTAGAATAATCTATGCTTATAAAACAATCAGGATACTTATTTCACCACTTTTTTTTATATAGTCTGTTGAGTAATGAAGCATTAACTCTTCGTCTACATTCTACTACTTATTCTGTAGACATACTAGAGGAATCCATCATTATAAAAAAACATAGTCGATTACTAATGATTCAGTTAGTCAATAATTGATTCAAATTTTGCTTTCGTTATATTAATAAATTAAACCACTTTTTTTTCCAGCTTTTTATTTAGATGAGTAGAAAAGATATGATTAGTTTGTGAATGTATAACCTTCAAGATTTGAATATATTGGTTGAATTTATGGTCATTGATGATGGTTTCAATTTCATGTTGTTCGTGACAGACATTAGAAAAATTATTATCAAAGTATCATGTAAAAACGAACGAAATAAAAAAAAATCGAATCTAGTATTTAATGGAAGAGAAAACGATGCTTTTAAAAAACAAATCATTTCTTATTATTATTCGTACTGTTGTGGTATCATTTTATTATCGATGATAGCCATCTTGTCATACAATTTCTAATCCTATATGAATGTAATGTGAAGTATACAAACAAAAATAATTCTTCATTTCTTGTTGCAAGGGAAAATATTTACAAAATAAGATATCAAGAGAAAAATGATTCTAGTTGCTAGATTTCATCTTATGCTTCTAAATGATTTCAACGTAATTCAATTTTAATCTATTAAAGAACATTAAGGAACAAATAATTTGTGCACTTCAGTTACTCGTTGCCTGTTAAATTAAATTCAATATTTTTAATGCATTTTAGCTAATCATGAAAAACCAACGACCATGATTTTTTTTTAATGAAGGAAAACTATTTTATTTATTCAATTGTTTTTTTCTATCAATGAAACCAGCATGAATTACATCATTGATATATGACATGACGAAGTTGTTCATTAGAAAATTGGTCATTAAATATAACGATCTAAAAGATAAAAGTTTAATTAATAGATTATTCAACAACAAAAAAAAACTGATTTTTACAATTTTGAGATAGTCTCTAATATTTAGTCTATGATACATCGGTTAAAAGTTTGATAGATATTTGGACTAACAGGATTCATTAAAGATTTTCTCTCCTAAAATTTAACTAGTAGATTTAGTATAAGTTAAATATGCGCTGTGTATAATGAAGTTTTTTTGTATTTTATTTCAATTTAATAAAGAAATGATACGATTCCTGAGCTGAATAAAATATGTTTTACGTCCATATATTTTATTATCATAAAATTCATAGAGAAAGTGAACATGCAAACAATTTTTATTTCTTCTAAAGTCCAATATCATCCGATATAATTAGCTTTCAATTAATGATTTTATAACTAAACCACCTTTACAATTTATGTAAGAAGTACAATCATCGATTGGTTTTGAGAACGTTTTTGTTGTTAAGGATTAATGTAACTTTATTATTTGGTTCTGAATACACACACACGAATAAGAGTGGAATACATGTGCTTATGTAGATAACGACAATAAGAGAAAAAAAACGTGAGAGAAAAGAAAGGAGAAAAAGAAGAGGATATGACTTAGACAATGTTTGATCTATTATGTGAGCACAAGTAGATAAAACTTTAGAATGTTCCTTTATTCCAACCCATCATATTGCCAGTTACGTTTGTAAATTTCAAATACATTCGATCTGCACTAATATTAAGTTTTTCTTCAAAAAGACTCATAATTTCTTTACTAATTTTGGCTGTTTGATTTGTTGGTAATCCGATTGAGGTAAGTTCCATAAGTGCAGCTGGATCATTTGTACCAGCAAACAATAATTTTTGACCTCCTGAAACATGAACAATAACATATCCTTCAGGTTTGCCAAGCAC
>CAJNOP010000876.1:0-18585 GCA_905250075.1 Rotaria sp. Silwood1 | reverse complement strand
ATATAGTATTTGTAGTTTATTTTGTGTGTACATGTACATATCAATATATGTGTTCGGAACCCTCTAACGGCTATATGTAGGCCAACAGCACTATAGGAAAATCCAGATGAAAGGAAATCACATAGTTTATCTAGAATAAACCAAGATTCCATCAATAATGGAAAAGAAAGATAAATCTAAGAAATGCGGGTGTGGGCGTGGGTGTGGGTGTGGGTGTGGGTGTGAGTGTGGGTATTGATATTAGTATCAGGATCGTTCTTATCGAAAAACCACACCCACACCCTGTTTCCAGTAGGATGCGGTCGGAAATCATCGAGAAGAAATCCGAATTAATTCCCGACCGAAATGCTGCTTCCATGTTCCGTCGATTTCTGGTGTCTTCCTGTAGGATATGATGATTTTTCCGCCGGTTGCTTCGGTATCCTGAGGCCGGAGTTAGCGTCCTGGATAATATCGGATCAAATCCAACCGTTCCCGCGATTACTTCGGTTACATTTGACATGTTTTTGAACGGTTCGAAACTGAATACGCTATGTTTCCTTAAGAAGTCTTGCGAGGATATGTTATTTTTCCAAGACGATTCCGGGCACTGGACTTGTTCGGAAATGAAAGGATCCGGCACTGTGCTTTCCAGACAGAAATACTGCTTCCAGTTTCCGAATATTGTCCGTGCAGTTTCTGGGGAAAATACGCAGGAACCTGCTGGAATAAGCTGGAAATAGCCTTGTTCTGTGTTGGATCCATAGGCTGGAATTATCGTCCTGGGTAGACATTTTGTATATTGTTAACTGGTGTCAACAAATTTCCAGTTCTAGAAAAAGAACAGCATAGTTGAGTTTTATAATGCATACGCTTGCAGAACATTAAAGGAAGTACTGCAAACTACTCGTTCATTGTTCTATAAGTTTTGAGTATTTCTAGGAAGCGATTGATAAAAATCAAGAAAGAAAAATTTTTATATGTGGAGTGCATGCATTCGTGAGTTTTTAGGTCAACTATACTTTCTATAATAATATTCCTTCTCCGCATATTATTACAAAATAGTACCATTTGCTTTTATATTCTTGAGATAGGCAATACATAATGTTTGAAGTAGACAGCATTCCTAGAAAAAAAAACAACACTTCAGACATGGGAAACAGAAAATCTCAAAATCTTAAAAGGTATTTGAAATTTCAAAACAAGCTCCTAGATATTGTTAGCAGATATGGCACATTACTAGCGTAGATGATACAGCTTTAATATTCGTTGATATGTATAAAAAACATTTTCGAATTCATTATTACTTAGTGTTGAAAGTTCTTCTTTTTCATTTGTCGTTTCTTCATCTTCTCTCAGATACTCTTCAAATACATCTTTAAAGCTTTGAAGAAAAGTTTCTTTGCGTTTTAACAGTCTAGATAAATTAAAAAAAACAATTTTTAATTAAAAAGAGTCGACAAACTCAAAGCGAAACTGAATTTATCAATGAATTTCAATGAATCACCAGCATAATTATTCAATAGAATCTTCACATTACCTGTTCTCACATTAATATTATTCTAAAGAACTTCCGTGCGATAAAAGCTTTTAGTACATAAATTTATTTTGATAGAAATTAAGTTACTAACGTTTAAAAGTTGAATGGTTGTATTCAATAAGAAATGAAGAACAGATAAAATGGAAATTAAGCTGACTATAACAGCCAGCACATATGAGTCACGACCGAACTTGCTCAATTTCGAATGTGTTATAGAGAGAAGAGTTTTACGAGTTTTAAAGCAAGCTGTTCGAAAGAATATCATTCCGTTCTTGAGATATTTATAATTTTCTCAGCATATCATAGTCAAAAAAAGCACTTTTTTAATGATTCTTTGGTGATATATTCATATATCACCAAAACTTGATCCGTTTGGCATGAAACTTTCACTGTGCTAACTCATTGAAGCTATGTACAGATCATGTAAAAACAAGTTCAAACTTTCATTAGCACTATGTGATAGTGACAAATACATAACCGTTAGAGTGTTTTTCGTTCTGTATGTGTAGGCTGTTTTGAACTAGCAAGTTACCATATTTTACTATACACTACACCATCACACTTCTTTCTGTTATTTTTCGATGATAGCGATATAGATTGAAAGCATCCATCCTCTTCTGTGGAGTATTGAGCATGCGCTCATATGCTGGAGTGCTAAGTTTCTCATGCTTTTCCTTAGCTCATGGACTTGGTAAATGTATGTATATATACTCGCTCAAGTACGTTCTATCCAAGTATTAGTTTATAGTTTCGTTAAATCTTTTTACCGTCCTCTTAAGAAAATAGCTTGAGAAAAAATAACAGCTTTTAATTAGAGAATATTATAGAATCAACCCTTCTTTTTAACTTGAATCATAAACGTATGTAAAACTAGTTTTCTCCACGATATATGATTCAAAAGAGTCTCGAATAAGAGCAGTTTTCATTAATTGCTACAAATTTTCGTTAAATTCAAATTTCTTTTCTACAGTTCAAACAATTGTAACGTTTTGATTATCACAAGAAAGAGCAAGAAAATGACTCCAACAATATTGTTTCAATACTTCGTTTACTAGACAAATTTCAGTTGATCATTTGCGACTTATATTTTCATCGTATATATTTTTAATAGTATTGTTTCATTTCTACTTGGAAAAATGATCAACAAAATCATGTAACAACGCACATATGTAAAGAGGATTTCTGTGCTAAATCGTTGTATTTATTATAGAGCTTAAAATATGTATTAGCGATAAGTTCTTTACAAGTGTGAACGGTATTGAATACTCAAATCTATATAGTGTGCATCGTATTAACAAAATTCTGATAGCATAAAAGATACCACAACGAAGGAGTAGGCAAAGAAAAGCTAATAAATTTAATCGAGAGTGAGAAAAGATGATCTCTTGCAAAAAAGGGACGAAGATCAACAATGTTAAAATTTTTACTGGCATCACATGCAATCACACTGCACACATCCATCCACCAAACTCACACCCTCAAGTTTCAGCAGTAAATGTAAGGTATCAGAAAGGCAAGACGCGAGCAGACACAAAATTTTTCTCTTAATCTCCATCGTCGGATAGTTCTTGTCGAGTGGATCGAATATATGTTCTAAACCGTTAATTGATTTGCAGTTGATCCGCATATACATGTGTAATCATCACCATAAACACCACCCTTATCATAACCACGATTTCTGCACCATACATCACTTGTACAGCCGTCTCCTAGCATTGGTAAATGAATGATTCGATCCTTTGTATTTCACAACTCTTTAGCTATCTTTACCTATGTCTTCTTTTGTTAATTCATTCATTGAACAAATACATGTATGGCCGTTTCCGCATACTCCACATGATTTACCTTGTCCATGACACCATGCAGCACATCCTCATGTTTTACCTTCGGTGAACTCTAGAAGATAATCAAATTGTTTTATTAGCGAAAGTCACCCTGCATTTTCATCGAACAAGAATGTCTATATACCATCACCTTGGAAAGAAACTCTGTAATTCTACTTAGGAAACAATCTATGGTTTAATTGAGTGAAGCCATACTCTAAGATATCATAAAAGAGGTTGAAAAACATTTTCATAACGTTATTCGAAATCGGTTCAGGATAACTAGTTATCTATTCTTGACTCTATCGTAATATACAATATGCTCGAACGGAAAGCGATTTCATTCAATAAGAATGTTGCATGCAGTATATTTGTGTGCTTTCAGTTTGATTCGTGTCTGACAAAAACTAGATAAGAGCAATATATAATTTGGGTCTGGCTATAAGTAGGGATGTCGGCGCCCGTGTGTGCCCTGCTACAAAGAAACAATGTATTTGCATCCCACACGTCTGACACATCTCCAATAGATAAAAGGAAAAAAATCGTGAGCAAAAAAAATGATCATCATGCCAAACATCCTCTGATCTTTATTGTCTTTCAATCATTACATAAAGAAAGAGACATTCAGAAATAAATTAAAATGTGATATAAATCACATTTTAGGTTTGGATTCTGACCTTTATCTTCTTCTTGTTATTTTCTTAGCGCTAAGTCAACTTACCATCTGCGGACGGAGCCTTAGTCCCATATAGTGCTTGAATACCATGGCGATCCTGAAAGTCATTGAAAATCAGAATGTTTCATCCATTATTAGCTAATATATTTGTCTAGATGAAACATTGTTACGTACATCTTCGGGAAGAAGAGCTTCTGGTTGCATGAGCTTATAGTATGGCGCCATTATTGATGATTGGTCACTAGAATGTTCTAGTCCAAGAGCATGACCTATTTCATGAGTCGCTACAAGGCGAAAATTTGCATCATTATTGTCATATCTAACGAGAAAATTTTTGTGTATATTATTCAAAGATTAATATTTACTTCTGCGTCCATGTTTCTCCCGGATCAAAACGAATCCTTCCGTCAGTTGGAAAAAATTCGTACGCCAAAAGTTTACCTGGTCCATCAGCAGCAGAATCGTCATTACTCATAAAAGCCAAATTAAAATCGGCCTTCTCATGTTGTAATACTTCTTTGAACGTTATCGGTGCGTACTTGGTCCAGTCATTAAATGACTCTCGAAGCTGTTCACTAGTTGTTCTTCCACCAAAACGTGGAAAGTTTCTATCAGCCCATTTCCATGTAAAAGATTTCTTAGGCCTAAAAAAAATCTCGATTCCTCAAACTCAGTAAGCATCATGAGAGTAAAGTTTAAGTCGATGAAAACAAGTACAAATAACGTTGAGTTTGGGTTAGTGACAATTAATAAATGGATATTAATGAATAAAAGATAATTTCATAAGATATTACATCAGCTTTTTCCTATTTATCGCAAAACACTACTTTTAATATTCATTGAATAATCTTACCATGGACTTGCCAGTTGATATGCAAGTGGATGGTCTCTGACACCGCATCAAGGACTATTCATCAATTTCAATGTTTCCTGAACAAGTTTTCCAGTAACTGCTAATTTATATCCTCTTTGAAAGTCTTTTAACATTGATTCTAAGTTTGATTGGCAATGAACTGGTTTTTTATTGCTATTGTTTGATCCATTTTTATTTTCACATGAATTGTAGCCGTACTTTGTTAGATACGTGAAGGTATCTGAGTTCGATTCAACAGAAGATGCAATTGCACGTTTTGTTTCAAGCTTGTTTGTGGATTGATGCACGGACTTTGCAGCTGTGTTGTGTGGAGTGATTAAAATCAAGAGAAATAAAACCGGTATAATCAATAAATTCTTCGGCATTGCCAACGAATGTAAAGATGAGATAAGAACAAATTTCTATTCTTTCTCGCTTGCTTGATAGTATATATACGGTCTTCTCTTCTGTATGATACATAATAACGTATGGGAAAATCCCAATAGTATGTGTTAATAGAAGAACGAGAAAAAGGTCCGTAATATTTGGTATGATAATGACGATATCTGTGTCATATAACAGACAGAAAAATAACTGTTTGGTGGTATGTTTTCTACTTAAATGGAAAAACCCATGTACAATCATATTTTGTCTTCCTATGTCGTGTAAAACGGTTCGTAAACTGCTATAAACCACTTGAAAACGGTGAGAAGCAGCTGTCGTCACGATGATTGTCGATTTCACACTGTTTTTCATCATTTACGGCGATAATCACGCCGCTTTTTCACCGTTTTAGGCAACTTAAAACGTCGTTTCAGACGGTCAGAGAATGATCGACCTGGGTTATAACCAACCGCTTCTGGTATTCTCATACGAGAACAATGATATGTTGCTTTTTTTAGATACTTTTTAAGAGTATCCAAGCAAATAGAACACTGGTACAGTCAATCTTTCTAATAAAAATAGCTATCGTGGGTGTTTGAAGAAGCTCCTTTGTTACAAAGTAATTTTATATGGAAATGAAGATCTTTTTATATTTTTGAGTATAGAAATGTCTATTGCATTGAATGATACAAAAAACATTGAGCTATCTTGAAAAATAAAAAGCAATCAGTGTTAGTTTGTCAATAATTAAAATAACTAAATTAGCCGACTTTTCCATCTGAACTTTGAAATTTCGATATACTTCTGAAACAAAAACTATTCCTTATCAATTAAAAGACAAGTAACGCTCGTTCGTGTGACTCACTTGACCCTCGACTGAATATTCAGCTGCTATAGTGTTATATACTGCTTTATAGTCTTCAACAAAGCTCGTATCCAACGTTTCAAAAAGGTGGGTAAGCGTGTAGAAGTTGATTTTAGCATCAGTTTCCTCATCCATAATGGTATGCGGATCTGTGTGATCATTTTTGTCACAGATTCATCTAATTAAACTGATATCCACACATTAATTCTCACTAAAATCTAAATGAACTACGTTACGGCAGCAGTATCCGCACGCATTCGAAAAAAAGAGATTATATTTAATTTTTTGAGAGGTCACGAAGCAAAACGCGTTCGCGACACCATTGTGAAAACACGCCATACTTTAAAAATTCTACTAGAAACTCGTATGCTTACCAGTCCATCTGCTGACAATGTTGTTTACTAGAGCGTCCGCTAGAAAATAGAATCTTAGCTGAACTTTTACCTTAAAATAAATCATATTATGTCTGATCTGTAATCAGAATATCATGCTTGAAAGAAACTCGTACTCCGAGTAGCCGTCAGACTATAGAGATAGTCTGAATATGCCTGTATACGTATGCACATGTGAATGAACGCAGACAAGAACACACACCAACAGAAAAACTCCCTTATACTTCATTCATATCTACTTTTGATACAGCAAATATGAATTCTTTGAGTGATGTTTTCCTTTGAATGTACTAATCGAATATTGCGCCCTTAAAGAAAAGCCGTTCTCGCACTTCACTTCAAAATATTTCTCAGTTCTTAACAACTTCTAGTCTGTATTCAAACCTACTAGATTTCGACTGTTGACGTTTATTCGATGGATCCCAACCATTTAAAGCGGCTCTTCAGAAAATTTTCCAGTGCAGCGGCTAGCCACGAGTGGCACCCCGTAGGGGCGCCGACAAGTGACTAGCCACTGCCACTGCCACTGCCACGTGTAATCCGATTCTTCCTTGAGATAGTCCTCTTTGGTTTACACCATATTAAATTCTAGACTGCTCTTACTTGAAAAAATCGTTAGACTTATAACGCGAGAATCCTCGATGAGCAGCTCCGAACCGACACTTTATTATTAACTATTCTTTATTTGTAAAACCTAATTGTCTAGCTGAAAGTTTAGAGTTTTATAAGAGTTCCTGATTCAGGAAATCTTAGTGCACTATTCTTAATAAATCTAGCTTTCAGATAGATCTTTTTTGAAGCGAAATTAGAGAGCCTTTGCAGTATTAGCCATCAATCGTTCGACGGCGCCACTCATGGTCACTCACTCGATTATTTGAATACATTAAAACAATAGTTGGTTTTTCTGCCTTTATCATAAAAGTTGTCATCTCATTTTCAAATATCTTTTTTATATTAGCTTTTTCGCGGTATGCTGACTATATAGAAATTACACGAGTGAGAATTCCTGAAAAAATATGTCAATAATTGAACACTTAGCCAGAATTAAATATAATGAGTGTAGACTTAAATAACGTTAATGTCGGGTCGACTAAAACTAGGCTTTGAGTTTCAGAATTATTAGTGATGTGTATTCGAATGTTGGCGGAACCCTGAATGTGTTTTTTGCATGAATGAGATTCTATCCATTATATTTTTCTCTGGCATATATCTACTTCGAGAAGCATATCTAGATAAAAGAATCTACAATAAAGCTGATCTGATGCAACTCATCAGCTAAGGTAGAACGCAAACTATCTAAAAAAGTCACTGATGACACATTATTATCACAGAAAATGTGTGATTACACATCAATCCTTCCTCACGACATCAGCTAGTAAGAAAAAAATTAGGAACTCATTAAATTACTACTAGTGGAAAAAGCTTGACATACCCATAGTCACAAACCAAAAACATTTAAGTCGGTGAACTGGCAACCTAACAAGAGCTTGAAATTTTGAGAAACCCACTTCAGATTCGGATTCTTCGACCTCTATTTACTTTCGTCAACCTTTATAAAATATCGTTGTTTTCTCAAAACATCCTTTTCTTCATCCAGATAATCAAGTCCAACATTTTTAAGATCAAACTACCGATTCGGATTCCCCAACCCTGAACACCGTTGATCAAACCTCAATCTTTGACCTTCTCTAAGAACATGTTTTTTTGACCTTTGATCTTTGACTCGATGACAAGTATACAAGAATACGAAATTATTTTATTTCATATGACCCTCCCTTCAGTCGATGGAATATTTATCTCACGGTGCAGACTTAAATTAAAATGCAGATGAGATAAAATTTTTAAAAATACTGCTCTTGTTCTTATTAGAAACACTATTCATAATAAGAAATTAATTATTTTTACGCATCGGTTACCAAAATGTTCCTTGATTACTCAACCATAAACTTCCAGCAGTTCTAGGCAAATGAAGACTTCTTATGATGCATTCTGATTATATTAGCGTTTACGTACATTATGAATCTACTTAGGTCATACCAAAAATAGTGAGCCTGCATCTTAATCTCGTATAAATTGCTTGGAAAAAATTTCTTTTTTTATGAACAGATAGAGCGTCTTTTGCTCTATCTTTCTATACGATTTGATTACTATTCAACTAATATCATAATAATAAAATTTCGATAAGATTTGTTTCTTTTGCATACGTGCTGGTACCATGGATGCTCATAAGTACTTTTTGAATAACGTTTGATAGCAACAAGATAGAGAACTGCGATTTTCAGTGTTGGAAAGAGGAGATGAAGATGCATCGAACTGTATATTACTGATTTTTCTAATACGATTTCTGAGGTTTTTTTATTCAATTTTCTAACCGTTGAAAAAATGTTTTTTTTTATGAAAAAAAGAAAAAGCAAAAAAGTTTATAGAAAATCGTAGTTAGAATTAAATTTAAACATCTGAGTCTTTCGTAGTTTGTAAATCTTCGATTAGCGGTTTCAATGTGAACCTGATTATTGAACATTCACTGTAAATAACTCACGGGATAGATTTATTCTTTAAAAGGTCAACTGAAAACCTTACAAAAAACAGGTTAGAAAAATCAGTAATATGCAGTTCGATGTGCCTTCATATCCCCTTTCCAACGATGAAAAGCGCAGTTCTCTATCTTGTTGCTATCAAACGTTATTCAAAAATACCCATGAGCATTCATGTTCATGGTATCAGGACACATGCGAAAGAAACAAATCTTATCGAAATTTTATTATTATGATATTAGTTGAATAGTAATCAAATAGCATAGAAAGATAGAGCAAAAGACGCTCTATCTGCTCATAAAAAAGAAATTTTTTCCAAGCAATTTATACGAGATTAAGATGCGATGCTTACTACTTTTGGTATCACCCAAGTAGATTTTAGTTCAATAACGAACTACAGAAAGATTATTAAGCTGTTTTCATGAAGATTCGAGATGAAATTTGAACCTTTAAGCTAGAAAACAGAATTGTAGATTTATATTTTTAATTATGAACTATAGCGAGACTTTTAAACTTTTTTCGCGAATATTTGAAACGAAAATAGAAACTTTGAGCTAAAAAACTAGAAAAAACTTCTTTTTTTCACTGTTATCATTATTTTATATCTAATTTATATAATTTGCTTCTAATCAAAGAAAAATCTTAGTTCAGTTTGGGTTTAGATAGAGCGAAAATGTGTAAGTAGGTTCATCCTCACATCCATCCCTGTTATCCTTTTGAAAAATAAGCTGTTTGTAGAAAAACAGGACATTTTTTTCGTTTTTTCTGAGTTTATGTGGTTTAGGTGGTGCATTCCAAATTTCTCTTTCGACATTCATGGAATATATTTAATGTTCTTTCTTGTTTGAAAAAGCATCTCAAGGCGTATGGCATAACATGGTCCTTTCTTTCAAATTAAGCTTTGCTTTCATTATATACACAAGCACTTATATAAATGTGTCTCTATTTGTAGAGGGTTTTTTTAAACCCTTAAATTGTAACTACTTTTCTTCACATAAAAAGTAAGAATTTTTTAAAAAAAGGACCTATCATGTTCTGCGTTCTGGTATACGCTTTCAAAGAATAAATAAATAAATAAATATATTGAATGATTGCCAAAACAGAATTTGGATTACCATATGAGCTATTTTTTAATCATGTTTGGTTAGTATCTTCCTCAAGCGGCATAATATAGAGTTGAAAATTTTTCTATAACTTCTTCACTACAGCTTCTGTATATCCTGAAAATCTCAAACCGTTTTACTTGACTTGATACGAAAGTAGTTTTTGAGGTAGCGGAATGGCTTAAATTACAAGAGAAAAATATACTTTAAATTTCCACAACTGATCCTTGATACAACAAAAACTTTTAAAGATGTCAGCATCATCCAATCTAATCGCTTATGTTGCTGAAACTCGTTTTCATTATCTCATGCCCACTTCCTGCAAAAAATGTCTCATAGGAATCATTGAGCGTATTAGCGAGAATGGTGAATTTTTCAAAGTCCCATTTGGCTATCATTAAACCATCAAAGATTCTAGAAAATTAAAAGAGCCATTTCATGTATGAAAAACGGCTCCAGATGTTTAGAATAATTCTATTTCGTACTTTTTTTTAATGCTGAAATCCTTTTCAGAAATGTGGTTCTAACGCCACTCACTTGAACTACACTGACGAATAAAAGTACCAAACGAAATCCTCTGAAACTTTGCAGAACTTTACTCTACCTTCCGTCTATAGTATAAATACACGAAACCTCACTAAAAGTTTTCTCATCACACGAGTTCCGAATAAAATCCTCTACAGTTTTTAAAGCAAAGAAAGCTTCGTAGCAAGCGTATCAAACATACTATATTCAGGAAATTTTGCCTTAAACTATCCGCCTCTCCATAACAAACGCAGCTGTTCAGTAATTAGAAACAATACGGGTTGAAATCGTTCCTACACTGAAATATTTATCCTTCACTTTGCAATTACATTTGCATATTTCATTATTACATTGAGATTTGGTATTTTTCTATGCGAAACTACCTCTGTGGCGACATGATCAGCATGGATTATAGGATCAACACAAATCTTTTTGCTAAATCGTTGAAATCTGAGCATTTTGTTAGCAGAAAACAGGATTTCTGCACGCTAAATAACTGTCTATCTTTTGAACTTCATGAATTACTGCAATAATGATTTTGATACAGCTTTTGTGACGTTAACTATTAGACCGTTTTGACATCAACAATTGCTAAAACTTCTCCGTATGATATAATGTTTGTTTGTCGAGCGAATTCAAATCATTTGAATATATTCAGTTTTGCCTTACTTGGCTGCCGTCGTGTTCCAGTTATTTTAGAGAAACCAAAATTTGTTAAATTTTAATTTAGCATTCAGAAAGACTAATAGACAAAAGAGGCAGGAGTAAACATGCAACCGTCCGACCCAATTTACTAGCATGAATATAGATATAGATGAATGCATGCACCTCACCAATAGATGCATATACATCAGATCATGTATACGTAAAGAAATGAAACATAGACATATGAAATTAGATTTAGACTGCAGACGCGTTAGATATAACGGTTTAGACAAACATACATAAGGCTTACGATGGAAATAAAAAAATTCGAAACATAAAGACAAGGAACTAAGAATAGAAATAATTGGTTCAACGTAGAATTAACGGTTTAAGCATGGAAATCGGGGGGTTATATATGGAATTCAAAGAATTGATATAGAACTAAAGAGTTAGGCATAACAATAAAGGGTTAACCGTAGAATTAAGGAGTTACATATAAGAACAACGAGTTACCAATAGAAATCATGGGTCCAACATAGAATTAATCAGCGTTACTAGAGTAAGTGTGTTGGATGGACAAGTTTTTACCAGAATCGAACCTTTTATGGAAGAAGAAAAACAAAATTCAAGATAGAACCATATTTTGCTAGAATCTCAAAAGATTCAGAAAATAGTATTCAAATTTAGAACCGTGGGAGGTTCACTATGACACTTTTTTGTAGACAGCATCAGTCTCATTTTCATTATCTCGAAAGTAACAAGGTTCTCGCTTAAAAATCTTTATTTTGTGGAGTCAATAGAGAATAAACAGAACTTCGTAGTCTAAGGATGGATTCTTGCTAGTGGAACAACCAGAACTGAACATGCACAGGATGAATACGGTGTCTTCATAGATCAAAAAGGTTTGTACTACACATGAAAGTATTAGGACAAGCGTTTAGATGGATAGCGACACATGGAACTTTGGAGTCCGTTTTATTATGCAATGAAGAAAAATTTTTATGCTTTATGTTGTTTCCAGAAAATTTCTAGACAGTCGATTCTAGGTTATGGCGACAAAAAAAAGAGGAGACGAATAACAAGGAGGAAGAAGAGGAGAAGAAAAAGTAATAATAACTTGGATTGAGGATTGAGATGTAAGTCTAGAAAAGGCAAGAACGAGAGAGAAGAAAGAAAAAATAGATATATATATATAGGGTTGGAAATCATATCATTCCAGGGCATAATCCTGTAGTTTCTATTAGCATCAACAAATTTTATACAAAAAAAATTAAACCGTGTGAAAAATAGGATTTATCAGTACTGAACAGTAAGAACTGGGGCCACTTTTCAATGTTTAAATAAGAAAATTTCTAGAATTTTATACCATGTCGGCATAGAAAAGTCTTTTTACAATGCAGTTCAAAGTAGATTTCAATTTCAATGATAAATATCACAAAACAACCCACATCTGGACTGAAAACATCAGAAAAAGAATCAAAAAAATGGAGTTAAAAAAGGATTTTTATAGACGGAACATAATTATTATCACGAGGAAACTCTGAAAATACACATTTCAGGTGCGTTGACAATCATGACTACAAATATTGAGATGTGTAAAACTATTGTTGAAAACAACGTTAATAATCATGAGACTAATTTATTACCGATTATATTCATCATTTTAAATGAAATCTACTTTTGAACTGCATTGTAAGAAGAATTTTCCTATGCCGATATAGCATAAAATTCTAGACATTTTCTTGATTTGACATTGAAAAGTTGTCATAACCCTTACTATTTAGTTCCGATTAATCCCACTTCTGACGCACTTTAATTTCTTATAGAATTTGTTATTGATGCTATGCGAAATCATAGAGTTACCTTCTGAAATAATATTATTTCCGATCATATATATATTTTTTTTGTTACCTCATATTGTATTTGTTTGCCTTTTTTTCTATTTTTTTTTCTCTGATTTTAATTTATTTCAATTTACTATCGGTATGTATGTCTCTTGTGCTTAAATGTTCTTTTAAGAACAACATGTTCATAGAGCTAAAAAAGACTATTAATAAAGAAAAACGAAACTTCGTGACAATGTTTGAACAGAAATTGCACCACTGTTCGATCTTCAGATCATAGCGACACATAGTAATGATTTGAGTGATAGGTCGAGAAAACAAACTAGATAGTATTCAAGAACACGAATGATCAGTTTTACGATTCATGAAAAATCGCTTTTTCCAAATGATCTTTATGGTTTCCTGCATTCGACCTTTTTTCTACGCCTGTGAATTATAATATTCACGTTTCGACTGATCACTTAATGGAAGTAGGACAGTAATTGAAAAGTAAACATGGTGAAATTCATCATTAGGAGAATTCTAACGAACGACACGGATTCATTATTTAACTATTTATAATAAGCTGTATTCACAAATAATGACTATCTCAAGGTGCAAAAAAAAAGATTACGTTCGTCAAAATTTTGTCCTTTTAGAGCTCTTTTAAGGAGGAAGCGGAATCCTCTTATGACTGTTCGGAAAAAATGATATCAGTGTCAATATCAATGTTTTCAAATCACGTTTGATCAAGTATTTTCAGAATCTCCGTCTTCGAAATCATCACAACACATAATGACACATCTTGAGGCGTATATCGAGAAAATAGAATACAAAAAAATGAACAAAAAAAAAGGAAATTCGCCAACGATGGCTGCACTGTGCCTCGAGTCATAATTAGATTGTGTGTTCAAGTTTGAGAAAAAAATATCATGATATATATAGTAACAATGATGTTTAGCGAACTCTATAAACTGCAGTTAATTAAAAAAAAGAAAAGCATTCATTTTGTCCGCTCAACAGATTGCAATTCATTAAAACACCAATAGTGAAGCCAAACAATTATCGAACTCTGTAAGCTGCAGTTAGTTAAAAGTAATATTGAATTTATAAACTTTCTTAAAATTGTTGAGTTAATTTTTCAAAAATAATTTATATCACAAAATAAGTTTTCTCAAAATTGATATTAGTAAATTTTTAAGAATTGAAACAACAAAAATTTGAGACTTCAGATTGTTTTCTTTTTAAATAATTTAAAGAAAAAAGAATGATATTGAATTAGCAATTCCGGAACTTCAGTTTTTTGTTCGCAAATGAGAAGACACGGGTGCTGGCAGTGTTTCGTGACACATAATTTATACTGATAACAATAATGGGTAAGTTTCAGGGCAATAATGACATGCTATCATTCATGTCGATATACCACGCCAGGAATCTTTTCTTGACACTAAATGACTTCCCAGCAAGAGCTCATTCTTTGTTCTCGGTTTTTTTTTATTTTGAGAGAAAGATATAGCAAGAAAAGTTTATCTTTGAATGACGAGAAAAAAAAACATTTGATACTTTTGCATTGGACGAAGTAACTAAACGTCATATTCTTCTTTTAGAAAAAGAAGTTCTTCACTGCAATATCTATATGAATAATCAAAGTAACCAAACGACTTTGGTCATCATTGTTTGTGATTTAAAAGACGAGCTTGGCTATGACGTTGTTCCCATGTATCGAGTGCTATTCGGTATAAGTTGCGTCACTGTTCCTCTCGGCATTCTTCTCAACATCGTTTTCGTGCTGGTTTTCGTCTTACAAGCAAAAAAAGTATTCAATGTGAAAAGTCATGCACTTTTACTGAGTTGTCTGTTTCAAGCACTACTTGCTTTTCTGCAAGGACCAATACGACTCTATTTCTATTACCACAACGGTTGTTTACCTCGGCCTGGTACTGCATTGTGTGAACTTACTGTCTATCTTGACTACATTCCAACACAAATCAATAATTTTCTTCTTGTACATATCTCGATTGAACGCTTCTTTCTTATGGCGAAACCGTTCATTTTTCGACGAGGTCGTCAACAGAATTCTTCACTTGCTATCTATCTTCACTACATCGGCCTATTCGTGGCTATTGCTTTTCCTTGCATTTATTATCCGGTTATCATGCAGAATGGAGCTTCGACAATTGATTTGGATGATCCTTTGGAAACACAAACTTGTGATCTGTGGTATACCCGTGATATTTACGAAACATTCGATTTGCTTATCACATTCATACCCTATTTTCTTATTATAATATCTTCATTGGGTCTCATTGGTATCTATTTCCATCGAAAATGTTTTAATGGTGGCTATGGTCGTCAACAACGACGGTTTGCTATCAGTGGAAATCAACGACGCCTTCTCTTTTCCATTCATCTGTTTCTTATCTGGTTTCTTGTAACGTGGTCACCTTGGGTCTTATATGATTTTTTCCAAACAATTTTGAATCTTACTTATTCAGTTTACATTGATGCAATAACAACATTTATCGTCTATTTAAATTACACATTTAGTTCAACAATCGTTTTAATTACTTTCAGAAAATTTCGAAAATATTGTCTTCACAAGATCGGTATGTCACAACCTACTATTACATTTCAAAAGCGTGTTGCACCAGCTAAAACAGTTCAATATGTACCAGCAGAAAATCGTATTGCTGTTGTTTCGACATATATAAAAAAAGTGGGCGAACTATAAAAAAAACACTAAAGGCTATTTTCTCATATTTTATTATTACAGGCATTGTCAGAACACTTGTAATATAAGTTTTGCCCTCTCAGTATATAATGATCCGTTATTATCATCCTTCTTTTCACCACAATATATGTATTAATGTATCAATTACGCTAATGTTTGCACTAAAAACTGCGTAGAGCACACATAAACACACTACTTCTCTTTCTCTCTTTATCATCTGGCTTCCATATAATGTGTTCTTTTTAATCATTAAATTCATTTGTCACTCAAAAACCTATTTAAAAGCTGAAACACCTAAATGGAAAAATCAAAAATGATTCAGATTATTACCTAGTAGCATATCAGCATGTCTATCAGTCTGTGGAAAGAATGAAAGTATTATTTTATCGTTTTATACACTTTAACACTCATCGACGATCATGAAATAAGAAAAATAATCATCTATGTACTTGTTTATTTTTCCAACTCGAACGACATAAAACTATCCCATTAACACAAATGTTTTCTAACTGTAAAAATTGTTGACTTCGGGATGGTAGAATTCAAGACATGCCTCTTATATCTACTATTCACTCGCATGAATACACAGAAGCACTCATGGAATGAAATGGAAGACAAGAATATGAAGAATATAGCCAAAGGAACAAGATTTAGGACAAATAAGACTGAATTTAGTCAATCGTTTCTCTGATCTTCACTAAAAACAAATATCGATTCAGCTAAATTTTACAATAAGTATCGAATCGTTTGGATACTCTCGATTTATTTGTCAATTATTGTAACTGTTTTTTTTTCGATCGAAAATATCATTTAACATCGTTTTTCTTCATAAATGATTTTTGTATTGCAATTTAAATCATTCTCCATATGTCAAAACAAGAATGATGATTGCATTGATGTTATGATTGTGGACTTCAGTGTGGATCTAGATCTAAGACTGGACTGGATGTATAAATAAATGTGAGTGAGTTGTTGGTTAGGAAGACACACTCATACGCACATGCCCATTCACACTCTTTTTGACTGTGTCGTGATACTTATCTCAAATCAACACGGAGTTTCAGTCCAATTCAGTGTGTTGATTCTTCAAACATTTCACATCATTTATCAAAATCATTAGTCGTTGCATAAAACATACTAATTGATTCACCAAAGTCAGAATTTAATTATGTAAAATTATTCAAATAAATATATTTTATACTTTGTATTTTTATTTTTCTAATTTCAGATTCCGAGTTGACGAAATCATAAGCTTTAAATTAAACATAATTTTACATATTACACAATAGATGAACGAATAAAACTTCATATGGAATGAATAAGTTCAATAAATCGAATCGAGTACGTTCTAAAAAACAATATAAGCACTTATTAAAAGTAAATTAATCAATCTGCACATAAAAATATTGATTTCAACAAAGAAGTTTTTTTTTTAGAGAAACATACTAATTCATTCTCTATATAATGCATAGGTATTCATATCTTATGTTTGATAGATAGTCTATCTTTCTTTATTGTAAATCTTCTAGATAGATGTCACTTATATACCTAATTCAATCTGTGAATAATAACAAATATTGAATTTCAATGGTACAATCAAATCATTGTGAAATATTTTTAGTAAATCTTATGCTATTTATATATTT
This sequence comes from Rotaria sp. Silwood1, assembly GCA_905250075.1. Lineage (NCBI taxonomy): Eukaryota > Metazoa > Rotifera > Eurotatoria > Philodinida > Philodinidae > Rotaria > Rotaria sp. Silwood1. The sequence continues at coordinate 1,066 of CAJNOP010000876.1, read as the reverse complement.
GAACATATGTTTTTTTCTGATATTTTTTCATTGGATAAAGATAAGTAGCCAGTCATATGCATTCAAAGAACTGTTTTTTGATTCTGCATCGTTCGTTTAGCTGTTTTTATCTGATAGTATTTACTTTTTTTTTCCAACTTCAATTAAAATCAAATAGTATTGTTTGCAAAGAAATTTTTCTCTTTTTGATTTCATATTTAAATGATCTACATAATATATATATATCCAAAATAATTATAAAAAAAAAAACTTTATGAATTAAATTTTTGTTGTTTCCTAGATGATATGAATTATGATAATAAATTTCGTTTTTTATATCGATCAATAATTCTTTGTTATTTATTGATCATTAATTTTATTATTAATGGTATAAATGCTGATACAAAAAAATCTTTAAATGATATTGGTAATGAAAAACATGTATTTGATGGACAATTTAGTAATAAAAAAAATTTTGTTATCGATGATTGTATACCATTAGCATTTGGAGATTTTAATGCCGATAAAATTATTGATATATTTTGTCGAAATACACAAGGTAATAGTATTCGAGTTATGCTTAATGATGATCGATCACCAACATCGAAAGTACAATATATAGTTAATATAACGTATGTAAAGATATTAAATAATGTAATGAAATTGTTTTTTTTTTATATAAATGTCTTGTTTATATAGAGGAATTATTTATGATGCATTAGCAGCTGATTATGATGGAGATAGTAAACTTGATTTATTTATACTTTATAAAACAACATCAGATCAAACAATGTACAATGGTGGTTTTCTATGGGGTGATAGAATTAAGTTAAGTAAGTATTGATACATTTTTTTTTAAATAGTAAAATTAAGTTTTTAGAATACTAAAAAAAAGTTACTTTTGACTATTGGAAACAATGAAATCTCGAAAGAACATTTTATTAAAAAAAATTTTTTTTCTCTCTACTTGATACATACTAGATTATTCACTGTTACTTTTATTATGTAATGAAGAGTTTCAGACACTAATACCTGTTCAGAAATATAGTGACCGTGAGTATTTTTGAAATAACTCAAGAACGGAAAG
>CAJNOP010000875.1:57983-80459 GCA_905250075.1 Rotaria sp. Silwood1 | reverse complement strand
AATAAAACTCTCATGTTATATCTTTACTTGGCAATAAATTTCATGCAAAGTATGATAGTATAAAAACACAGAGGGGGGAAGACTTTTGTCCAAGGCTTTACATTTGGCTTACTGGCACATTCAGATGTAGTGGACAGCTCATATGCATTCAGATGCTTTTCTAAATTGAAACGCGTTTGAATACATCTTAGGCAGTAGATGTAGTTGATTTCTTTTCGAATGCGCTATCATTTTATTGCCAAGAGGATCAATGTTTGTCCTATTTATTCCATAGCCATTGTTGCTCATCGACAAAAATGCGAAACCTCGAAGGTTGGTGCTTCATCCGTTTTTTTTTCTTAGCTTCCGGGATTTGCAATAGATCTTGAACAATGGTATTAGAATATTTCGAAAACAATTATCAATGTTAGATTGATCTGAGGTTAATACGCAACAAAGATTTGTTCACGAATCTTGAGATACGTATAAATCTTCGAGTTTCGTAAAACTTTCTTCACAAAGTAGACAGAATAATCGGTTCATTATGCATCGATGCAAGCAGTTCGCCGAAATCTCTCCATAGAACGTATTTATCGTACGTTTTCGATAAACTTTTTCCGAACTAAACATTCACATCAATTAGGGCGAATGCATAATCGACTTGACACCAGTAGGATAAAAGCGTTATCTCAGACACACTCTATCAGAATTCTTTTTATTTTTTCTGACAATGCATTTATTGTTCCAATGACTATTAATTGGCTTATTATTCTTCATCGAAGGGATCAACGACGCTAAATCGTGGGTGTGGGTGTGGATGTGAGTGTCGGTGATTGTGGTTCTTCTCTTCTTTTAGACCCACACCCACACCCTATACATACACAATAACCATTGAAGTCAATTAATTAGTCGTTCTTTTTTTATTCACTTTCTAATTGATTACGGAATTGAATAAGTGTTGAGAAACGATTGAGATTTTTTATTCTACTCGATCGACTACAAAACAAAAAACTAATCTACGATTGGTCTTTTCAATGGTGACTACTATCGAGAACGTTCGATGTTTCAGTTGTTGTTGAATATTCAATAGCTGGTAAACAAGTTTTTTCAAAAATAGATCTATTTAAAATTAAATGATAAGTCAATTTCTAGACAAAACAGAATGTTAACTCACTCGTAGAAGTGAACACGAGATTCGAGTTGATTTAGTAATAATTGTTGTTGTTTTGGATATGCTTTCATTAACTATTACAAAAATATCGAATAAAACAATAATGACGATGACCTATTGATCAAAAACTCACTTTATATTTTTTTTTATTTTCCTGAAAACTCTTATAATCAAATGTAATATCTCGAACGAATGGAAACCAAAATGCATTTTCTCTTTTTAAATTTTCTCTATCATCTATTACATATTGCATAATATGTGTTTGTAATGTTCCATTATGATTATTATTATTATTTTCGTCGTTCAAACTAGATAAACTAAAATATTTTATTTAAAAAAACAAAAACCATTCTATATTGATTTTACCATCCTAGAAATAGTGCACATATAACAAATCTACTTGAAAAAATTTCCTAGTCACAAACACACACACACACACACATACATTTGTCATAAGATTTCAAACAAAAGAATATTATCTGATACAAAATGCATAGAAAAGAAAAATTTCAAAAAAATACACATGCAAACAATTGAGCAAAGTGATTAAATGACTATAAGAAATTAAAGGATGTTATACATCTCAAATAAGATTATAAAAAATAGTTTTTTGGTTGCATTCATTTTACCATATATCAGGAATTTCATCTTGAATAAAAGTTAAAGCTTAATCATAATCTTTTCTTAAACGTCTTTGTTGTTCTTGACAATGATTAATATTTTCTCTCAGTAATCGTAATTCTTCATTTAATGATGCATTTTCAATACGAAGAATACTCATTTCTACATCTTGTTTCGTACACTTAAACAAAATATATACATTCAATTTCTGAAAATATATAATAAAGATAATAAATACTTTATTACTAAGTGATGAAACATTGAATATATTATGTTCAAATTCATTTTTAACTTGTTCAAGTTCTTTTTCACGTTTTCGTATTAAACGTTTATGTTTTTCAATTGATCGTTCAAGTAATGATATATGGAGTTTTAATTCTTGATTGATTTCTTCCAATTTTTGCAACTAAATTAAAATAATAATCATATTAAAAAACATTTTATTGTAAATAACAATTGACATCGTCAAATCTGAGTAGATTTTTAAAGGCTCTCTCGTCAAAAATCGATCTTGGGACAGGAACATACAAGTTGCATGAAATTTTCAAGATTTGCTGGGGCTGTAAGGGGGGGGGGGAGGCAGAGATGGACACAGTTTGGTTCGTGACTCTTATCGATTCGGTTCGAGCTAAAGTCATGCACTTTGGAAAAGTATTTCGATATGTAATGCGAGAAAAGTGCATAAAAAGAAGATAGAAATGCAACTGTTGATATATTTTCTGGCCTTTCTTTGTCTAAGAAAAGCAGACCGTAAAACAAATCAATTCTATCGTGTAGGGCGAAAAGCATTTACGTCATGATCAATTTAATCAAAGTCAACAGAATATCAGTATTCTTTCCTATAATAGAAGATCTCAGGTACTCTGTGATACTCAATGAGATAAATGTGTCAGTGAAGTCTTCTATTAGATTTTTCTTTGTTAAGTATTAATAGTTGAAAAAGTGTCTCAGAAAACCAGAACAATTTGAATGTTATGAATGGATTGTTCAGGATTAAAAAAATGCACAAATATTTTGTTTTAGCCTTCATTAGTTTCCTAATGTGAATTTTTGCAAACCAGAAGTTTCTCAATTAGATGTGTTGATTAAAATTACAATGTACTAATTATTAAACTAAGGAATCTTGTATTACCCAGGGTTAACCAAAAGTCCTGATCATGATGTGGGTGTGGGTGTGGGTGTGGGTGTGGGTGTGGGTGGGTGTGGGTGTAGGTGTGAGTGGGTGTGGGGTGTGGGTGTGAGTGTGGATGTGGGTTTGGCTGTGGACAAGATGAACAGCTAAATCCATAAACACATCCTACACTCATACCCATCCACGCCTATCAACACTCACACGTATCCACACCAACACGGACCCACACTCACACCCATACCCTTTATTGAAAATTTCGGAAAGATTTCCCTGCTTTAATTCTTTGCGCTTTAAAAAGAACTAATCATCATCAATGACGACTCTCTGACAAATCTACCTCATGCTGATTGCCGTTGAGATACCAGGGTCAGAAGATAAGAAATATCTTGAGGGTGTGGGTGTGGAGTGTGGGTGTGGGTGTGGGTGTGGAGTGTGGGTGTGGGTGTGGGTGTGGGTGTGGAGTGTGGGTGTGGGTGTAGGTATGGGGGTGGGGTGTGGGCGTGGGTGTGGGTGTGGGTGTGGATGTGGGATGTGGGATGTGGGTATCAGTATATAGTGCGCCCACACTCACACCCACCACACCCACCCACACCCACACCCACCCACACCCACACCCACATCCACACCCACACCCAAAATGGGAGCAATCAATACGAAGAAGACAAATATCGTTCGAGATCGATCAAAACAACAAACAATCCATTGTATCATGGCTTGGTTTCTTCTCGTATTCAAATGTATCTTATTTTTCTTCTTTTTTATTTTTTACAGTGGCTAACTCGATGAATTGCTTTTCTTTTTTTTCTTATCAAAAAGTTTGTTTATTATCTGTGCTAAAATTTGAAGTCCACCCTCCTTATGAGTTTTTCTATGCAAATAAATGACAAGAAAAGCAGTTGGCAAATTATTTAGCATTTATCTTTATGTATTACTTATACAAATGTCATTATTTTGTCATAATATTGTTGCTTAATTTTTTACTTTGGTCGATTGATTAAAAATACGAATCGACAATAGGAGCTTAATTTGTATCATAGAGATAGAACGATGTGTTTTCCCACTGAGCTGCGCACCTTGATGAATCTCTAAAACAGGTTCCGAAAGCCTCAAAATTTGTTTTCATCACTGTTACAACAATTATATCTACTATTATGATGAGAATTCTTCTGAGAATAATTTGTGAAGATTGTAGATTATGTATCATACTTTTGATCTTGCCAATCGTTTGTTTGAATAATTAATGCAAATTATATGATGCGATCCTAGAGTAGCCTCGAGAAAGTTCATACTTTGGTTGAAATACTCATTTTCAAACGTAATTTATGCAAACACAGAAATCAAAAGAGAAATATACATAAGTTTATCAGAAATATTAGTAGTACTAAATAGAAATTTTAAAAACAAGAAATAACACAAAAGGTTCAAGATAGAATTTGCAACGTTAACAAGTCTGTAAGAAAATTTTTAAATTGTCAGCACCTTCATTGGCGACTGCGAAATCAAGTTTTTCATCATTGTTAAAATCACCAACAGAAATCAAGTGCGGACGAGATCCATAACCAACCGAAAAAAACTTTGCCGCTGCGAATGAGCCATCGCCATATCCAAGCAATACGCCTATATTGTTGGTACCGTAATTGACGACAATAATGTCTAGTAAACTGTCGTTATTAAAATCACTAACGGCAAGCACATTAGGTTGAGATTTATAGCCAGTCCAAAACTTTTTTTGGCTTAGGAAAGAGCCATTACCATGTCCCAGAAATACACCAACATTTTCGGTCTCATAATTAGCAACGACGATATCAAGTATGCTATCCTGATTGAAATCACCAGTTGCAACCGAGATTGGAGTAGACTCGGTTAATAATGATATTCGATCAGTGAAAGAATAATTACCATGTCCCAGAAAAATACACACTGTGTTAGTGTCCGAATTTGCAACTACAATGTCTATTTGACTGTCATTGTTAAAATCTCCAAAAGCAAACGACCTCGGTCGAGATTCATTGCCAGTTATGAGTGTCGTTTGTTTTTCAAAATCGTAATTGCGATATCCAAGAAGTAAAACTACGGTGCCACTCCATAAATTACTAACAACAAGATCCGATCGACTGTCATTATTGAAATCTCCAACAGCTACAGAGTTTGGAAAAGCATCAGTTACATATGCGATTGGATTTGCAAAAGAGCCATTCCCGTATCCGAACAATACAGTTACAGTATTATCACCACTATTAGTAACGGCTATATCCAATTGACCATCGTTATTAAAGTCAGCAACACCTATAGAACTTGGAGAAGCACCAGTTGAAGATGTCAGTTGCTTTGCGAAAGAACTATTGCCATAACCAAGAAGAACACTTACAGTGTTGCTCTGCCAATTAGCAACGACGATATCCAATAGTTTGTCTTTGTTAAAGTCGCCAACAACCACAAATTCCGGATGATAACCGGTTGAATATGTCGTTTGTTCTGCAAAAGAACCATTGCCATAACCAAGAAGAACACTTACAGTATTGTTATACACATTAGCAACGACGATATCCAATATTTTGTCATTGTTAAAATCATCAACAGCTACAGAGCGTGGACTAGGGGGAGTTGAATATGTCGTTTGAGATCCAAAAGAGCCGTTGACATATCCAAGAAATATACCTACAGTGTTGTCATAAAAATTAGCAACGACGAAATCCAATAGAGAGTCGTTATTAAAATCACCAACGGCTACAGACGTTGGCCTGTTGCCTGTTGAATATGTCGTTTGATGAAGAAAAGAGCCATTGCCATATCCGAGAAGTATACTTACAGTATTGTTCATTGTATTAGCAACAATGATATCCAACACCCTGTCGTTGTTAAAATCACCAACAGCCACAAAAATTGAACCAGAGCCGGTTGAATATATTGATTGATGTGCAAAAGAAGCATTACCATATCCCAGAAGTATACTTACATCGTCATCGTACATATCGACAACGACAATATCCAATAGTGTGTCATTGTTAAAATCGCCAGTAGCAACTGAAGATGGTCGAGAACCGGTCGCATATGTTTTTTGTTTTCGAAAAGATTTTGTGTCATGTGCAACAAGTACATCGATCTCATCGGTACCGTCATATGCGATAACAATAGGAGCTGTTCACATAGTATGTATGAAAGGAGGAAAGAGTTTGATTGCAATAGACTCGTATTAACAAGGATGAGTAGATTTACCGTTGTGCAAATGATGAATTCTGGGCCGATTCTTTTAACTACTGCGTGTTTTTTGTGCATGCATCGATAACAGAAGCAGAGCTATCATTTCCCATTTTCCTCCATTGGATTGTCGCATCACTACTTTTTCAACGCCGTTCATTAGTGCAAATACAAACGATCATCTACATTCATAAAAATCCAGTATGAAACAGAGCTGCGGTTTGAAGAACTCAAACATTCGAAATGTGATAGACATTTTCATGTTTTCATAGCTTAATTAGTAACGTGAGGGACTGCCAGTTATAAACTATTATGGGACTACTGCTGCGTTTCAAGCTTTTGCCGTCAACAAAAAACGTCTGTATCATTTGAGTACATCTGTTGTATTCCATTTCAATAATCTTTCTCCACTACCGTACATACTATAAACTGTATGAGAAAAAGTCCATAAAAACTTTCTATTTCAGGAAATGAAGTTTTTACATAAGCATGAACTGCCAATACACGTATTATAATATTGTCTAAACTTATATTCTTCAGCACCGTGTCAATTTTACAGTGAAGAAAGTACAGTATATAGAGAAATAAAAATAAAAATGACATCACTAAGCTTGATATAGTTCTGAAATAGTAACACGAGCTCATCTAGTTGGTATTCATAGACTAAGTTTACTTTAGTGAAACATCTTCACAATAATTCTGAAGTTAGATTTTCATCGAAAAGTATTCTATTTTTGGTCATTGTATTTCTGAAAAATGAACAGACTAAATCCTTACCTGAAAAAAAAACATCAAATACAATGCTTCTCACTAGAGCTTTGCTTGCGGCAGGACAGAAAATACTGTTCTGTGTCTACCTTTGTTTTGAAAAAACAGCGTTGAATACAATCACTTTTTTAGTCCTAGACATGTTCATTATAGAACTGGAAAAAGCCATAGCTAGAACTAGAAAGAGTTCTATTCGACACTGTTTTAGAGAGTGATAGAAAGGCATTTCTTGGAGACTGATTTAATTGCTCAGAAAAGACGAATTACTATTAATCATAAAAACATTATGTGATCTTTTTATTTTTATTTTTATTTTTTTGTACATTTGCCTCTTCTCTGTGTCATTTCTGTCATCATGTACATTTTTTTTTGTATTGTTCTATTTATTATTATTATTAATATCTACTATATTTCCAGGTAGTGATATTAAAACCCTTAAAGTTCATATTTTTTACACGTATTTCTTATGATGAATATGTCATTAAAATAATAAATTACGATGTTTCTATGTTCTCTTGTATTCACAATGCTGGTCATTGTTGAAGAAGTTGTTGCTGTATTTGAAAATGATACAAAATAGATTAGCTGTCAGATACCTAATAAACTAATATGCAATCTGTTGATCGAAAGTTAAAATAAGATTTTCACTATCCTTTTATGTCCTGTCCTACACGTTAAAATAAAGCTATGATTTCTATCATATGCTTTATTCTGCTTCTCCTTCTTACTAAAATTTCTATTATGCGATTAATTTTCTTGTGTGCTCACTTGAATTATTTGAAATTTATGCAGTCCATCATTATACCCATTTTATAAAATAGTCATCTCCTAACGTGTACATCGTCTGAAATTGTGTGTACCTCATTTGAGATCTTGGATATGATAGTTCTCTTTGTCTTACCTTCAAGTGCATCTGATTATGAAATGATATTCTGATTTTTGAATTCATTGTAATTCTCAAGTCAAATGTAACTAATATTGTATTTCGAAAACTTAGATAGGCCTCATACATGGTACATGAGATGTTCAAATCAGCGAACATTAGAACTTGATCAAGCTAATTAATTGTTCATAGAACTATCATCTATATTCTTAGAAAATTGAGCTAGTTCAAATAGATTTAAGAAAGTTGTCTTATCTCATTGACTGATGAAAATTTAAGAGCAATGCCCATCTCACATTGTCAAACTTCATTGCAGCCCTCGTGAAAATATCCAAAGCAATGTTTCAAGTAAAACGTATTAGTAATACAGTGATCCATTATACTTTTGATACTACAAAATTGTACCTTGCAACAAAAAATCATCTTCTAATTTAGGTTGTGAGAATGCTTTGAAATTGAACTTGCACCAAATCGACATTTTCTTTAGAATAACATCAGTAAATTATGATAAAAAGCAACATTAAATGTTTTGAAACTGTGCAGATACTCAACTAATCTCCAAGAAATTCGTGTTCTTGCTCAAATGTTCACTTAATCACGTGAAAAGTGCTTTCAAAACTGTGAAGAATGACTATAACAGAAGAGTGCTACTGAAATTGAGTTGAAACTTGATAATATAATAATTGTACAGCTAAATTTCTAGATACCCATCATTATTAAGATCGCCAGCAGCAATAGCCAATGGAGTGGAATTAAAACCATTGCCATAATTCTCTTGAATGTTAAACGCTCCTTTTCCATTTCCCAAAAATAAGTCAATAGTTTTAGTACCACGATTGGCCACTGCAATATCCATTTGATCATCTTTATCGAAATCACCTATGGCAATCGAGTAGGGACGAGAATTCCAACCCGTCGAGAACATCGTCTGATTTCCAAAAGTACCATTGCTAGATCCAAGAATGATACCGATGGTATTCGTACCATAATTGGCAAAGACGATATCCAGTAGGCTATCATTATTGAAATCAAAAACGGCAACACTTTGCAAAAGAGAGCCATTGTCAAAAGCAAATGTAATACGGTGCGCTAGAGCTCCTGTGTCATAATTAAGCAGAACACTTATATTGCCGTCAAAATTATTAGCAACAACGATATCCAATAGTGTGTCATTGTTAAAATCACCAACAACTACATACAATGGATTGGTTCCAGTTGAATATTTCGTTTGTTTTTCGAAAGAGCCATTGCCATATCCGAGCAGTACACTCACATTACGACCATATACACTAACAGCGACAATATCCAATCGAGTATCGTTATTAAAATCACCTACAGCTATAGAGGATGGACGAACGCCAGTTGAAAATTTTCTTTGACGTGCAAAAGAGCTGTTACCATATCCAAGGAGTACACTTACAGTGTTGTCGAGTGCATTAGCAACGATGATGTCCAATTGAGTATCATTATTAAAGTCACCAACAGCTATAGGTTGTGGATAACCGCCAACTACATATTTCTTTTGATCCGCATAAGAACCATTCCCATATCCGAGAAGTACACTCACAGTATTGTCATATGAATTGGAAACGGCGAAGTCCAATCGGTTATCATTATTAAAATCACCGACAGCTATACATTGTGGATAAGCACCAGTTACATATTGCTTTTGATCTGCAAAAGTACCGTTCCCGTAACCGATAATCACGCTTACAGTGTTATCTTTCGAGTTAACGACAACGATATCTAATAGTGTGTCGTTGTTCAAATCACTAACAACTACAGATGTTGGATAAGAACCAGTTGAGTATTTTATTTGATCTGCAAAAGAGCCATTACCATAACCGAGAAGCACGCTTATAGTGTTATCATTTAAATTAGCAACAACGATATCCCATCGAGTGTCATTGTTCAAGTCACCGATAGCTACAGATCTTGGGTAAGAGCCAGTTGAGTATTTCGTTTGATCTGCAAAAGAACCATTACCATAACCGAGAAGCACGCTTATAGTGTTATCATTTGTATTAGCAACAACAATATCCCATCGAGAGTCGTTGTTAAAGTCTCCGGTAGCTAAAGATATTGGATAAGAACCAGTTGAATATGTCTTTTGATTTTTAAAAGAGAATTTACCATAACCAAGCAGGATATCTATGCTACTTGTGTCATTATTAATGACGACAATATCTAAACGATCATCTTTGTTTAAATCACCTATGCCAACAAAAATTGAGGAAGAAGATCCAGTTGAATATAATATTGGATTTGCAAAAGAGCCGTTTCCATAGCCGAAAAGTACAGCTATATTATTAGTACTATTAGTAGTAACGACAAAATCCATTCGTTTGTCCTTATTAAAGTCACCAATACCAATGGCGTATGGAGAAGCATCACCAAGTGAATATGTCGTTTGATTCATGAAAGTTCCGTTCCCATGTCCGAGAAGTATACCTATATTCTTATTTCCATGATTAGCAATGGCAATATCTAGATGAGTGTCATCGTTTAAATGACCAACGGCAATCGAGTACGGGTGAGAATTAAGACCCGTTGAAAACAAAGTTTGATTTACGAAAATGCCTTTATTCGTTCCAAGGAGTATACCTATGTTGTTAGTGCCATAATTGGCGATAACAAGATCTATTTGATTGTCACTGTTGAAATCACCACTAGTCACCACAAATGGAAAAGAATCATGACCCATATAGTACGTGGTTGGTATTGAAAAGCTTCCATTTCCATAACTATAAAATACGCTTACACTATGTGTGCCATAATTAGCGGTAATAATATCTAGTATTGCATCATTATTGAGGTCTGTCACATGAATCCAAACGGGATGAGATGATGCAGTCGATAGAACTGTTTGGTTGGGAAAAGACCCATTTTGGAGGCCAAGAAGTACATGAATGCTATTTGTGCCAAAATTTGCGACTGCTATATCCAGTTGACGATCGTTATTGAAATCACCGCTAGCTACCATGCATGGAGCAGAGCCAAAACCGACCAGATACTTGACTGGGCTTCCAAGAGTGCCATCGCTATATCCAAAATAGATAGCTATGTCGTCAGTAGCAGAATTGGCAATAACAATATCTACCAAATTATCGTTATTGAAGTCGCCAAAAGCGACAGATCGAGGATCGTTCTTATAGTCAATTGGGTTTGAAGTAGTTGGTTTGAAATGCATTTCACATTTTGGCACTAAGTAACAGAAGTATATAGACAAAAAGACTGATCAACTACTCTGGTTCAACTATCCCTAGTGAATTGTATCAGATTCTCATAAACACAATAAGATTCTACTGAAATGGTCGGATTATTGCAGTTAGAGTTGAATAAATGCCAGTAATTTTCAATAGAACCTCGCTGAGTCTTCTAGGATTCATTATTCAGATTACTTGTCACACGCTTTCTTTCATTTACTAGAGAACTCATTCAAGAAATGCATACATTGTAACTGAGAAAGAACAGGTAAAGCAACTAATATGGTTTAACTAAGGGCTATGGATGGATTGGTCATAATTACATTATCAAAACCATTATTATCTCTATCTTAGACGTTCTTTTATAATCTGTCATTAGCTACTATAATAACATCATGGAGAAAATTTCGAACCGTTTCGAAATCAAAAGATTGCCAGTACCATTGTGTTCTAAAAGTCCTTTCATTCCATCACGAATATTTTGCATTGATAATTAACAATAACAATTAGATTATAACCGTGATTGACGACTCATTTTCGTCTAATCATACCATATTGCTGTGGCGTATGGTCTCCATAGTTGTACAATGAACTTTGCTTTTCGAAATGATAAGATAACTTCTACATTCTCGTTTCTCGTTCTCAGATTCACTTGTGACTAAATACACATTATCACAGAAGTATAGTTATTCGAATATTATGAAGCCTTGGGAGAGAAAATGCATGCGTTCTTCGTTAGATGATCAATTCGCAAGGATTACTTATATATTGAAGCACGGCGAATTTATTATCGTAATAGAGATATGCACGTTTTCGCTGAAACCTTTAGAATATTCTACTAACTATGAGACATATGAAAGCAAAATATCACGTTGAAACATCGTCATTCGGCTAATTAGTGAACGACGACCTATAAGAAAATATCGCTATAAGAGGTATGACTAAAGACAAAAATTATTTCCATGAGAGAGCTTCACCAACTGATACCCTCTGTTTGAACTCATGTTTTGCTCATTGGCTGACGAGGGAAAGTCTCCAAGTGTGAATCACGATTTCAAATGGAAGATATACTAGATTGTGGAGCTCGATGAGCTAATTCTCGTGGTATGGTTAGTTTTTTCTCGATAGAACTTCAAATGCGAAAAACTGATCGATTTTGCAAGTGAATTTCTACGCTTTCCATAAGTTTCGAGCCAATTGTTAGAAATTTGGAACTTCAAAGGTATTTAACTTTTAGATGATCATGTTATAGAATACAAAATTATGCATGCAATGATCTACTTTTATATTGTTTTAAGAATAGATTCAGCTTCATCTTCTGAACACATAATAACATTTTCTCTCAGGAGTGCTCAAATACTTCCAAATATAATAATTCAACAACTACAATTCATAACAATGGCGAAAATAAGTTGTACAAGAAAATACCGTTCTTCGATTCTTTGAAAATAATATAAAAATAGATCATCGCATTCGTCATTCTGTATTTTTTAACATGATCATCTAAAAATTAAGTACCTTTGAAGTTCTAAATTTCTAACAATTGGCTCAAAACTTATGGAAAGCGTAGAACTTCACTAGCAAAATTGATCAGTTTCTCGCATCTGATGTTTTGGGGTGTGGGTGTGGGTCTGAAGGAAAGGAAGAAGTACACCTACACCCACCCTAAGCTGCTGTTTTCGTTCAGAGACTTTAAAAAATACTATAAAAAATAATAGAAGAAATAATTCAAGGAATTTTTCTCTATCATCTGTAAAACGTTGGATACGATGAAGTTATATGAAAAAGAAATTGATAGAAAGCACAATAATTTCCTTTTTAGAGAATCTTGTTACGCTTGTGTTTCTAGGATAAAGCGGCGAAAACTAAATCATTTGAGAATTTTTCTCTAGACTTTGAGCTCTACGACTAATAAACTGTGAGCCCCAATAGAGAGTATTAGTTGGTGACGTTTCCTTATAAGAAATTGTATCTGTCTTGCCATTTTCTACTCTCACTGGGTTCGATTGAGGAGCAGCGTATTAGTTCAATTGGTGATGGTCATCTTAGCTGGTTCACTCCTCAGTTCTAATTTGATACTGAAAAGTGAAGCAGTTGTAACGCTTACAATTCTATCCTCGACTGACGATATGCTTCAAGCATATTGGTATCAAATATTATGATGATTTACAGTTTTTTTTTAATCAAAAACACACAATACTTTTAAGAAAGGCTAGATCTTATTGCGTAGTTTTAGCATAGTGAGTACGAAGAACGTAAAACAATAAGAGTGTACCTGGTGGTTGTGGTGACGTAAAACCAACTACCAGTATACTGACGAGCATAGCTATACTTGTGATCATAGCCAATACAGAGACAGGTTTGGTAGTTAAATTTAGTATTGACCAGTAGTAATTTTTCCTAGGAAAGAGCAACAACTATCATATTTTGCATCAAAAGACAAAGTCATACATATTCCGTCGAGTAGTAAAACTTTTTGTTCGATCAATAGTATTGTTCTGAATGTTTCCTACATTTTGCGTATTTGAAATTGGCATTGTCTTGTCGTTTACATCGACTAATACACTCTGGTTGGAAAGCGAGTCCCTGACCACATTAGTATTATCATTCATAGGAACCATTTCAATCTATAAAGAGACAGCGGTTATGAAAGAACATATCTCTGATATGAGCATATACGTATATCTCGAAAAAACCGTCAGTTTCTAAAAGAATTTGTCGATACAGTAATTGTGCCTAATTCACTCGGTTTATAAATAAGCGTGTGACTGTTCTCTTCGATTTCAACGATTTTCGAACTATGAAAAGACTGCGTTTAATAAGCTTAGCAGATTGCACAAAACTTTTGGCAATGAACTTATATTCGATCAAAACAATTGCTCGAATACTGCAGTGTATTAAAACGATTATCAAAACTGTTGTTTCGAATGTTTATTTAACCAGCTGACACTGTTTAAGTCGAAGGTCTAAAACGTGTTTTTATTCATATCTTTTCAAGCAGCAAATAGTATAATTTCAGATCCTTCAAACTGTGACCAAGGTTTAAGAATCACATTTTTTAAAGATTTTTTGCCTGATAAGTAAAAATGTCGTTGAGTTTCAACACATAGCAACTAGATATCAAAGATATTTCGTTCTTCTTTCAATTTTCAGCAAATAAAGTTATCGAAATGCATCGTATTGCTAACTCATTTTTTCGTTCAAATGAGTTCTAGAAAAAATTCTATACAACGTGTCCAAGCGAAGAAAGTTTTTCTACAATGGAAAGTATGCAATTTCATCTAGATTTATCAAAGCACAGTGTGAATATTTTCGATCCAAGTCAATTTACGTTTTGTCTAAGTTTTCACATATTTGGACGAGATCAAAAGATTATGAACTAATAATATTTCGACAAACTAGATCTTACTGAAATTAGACGGTCTGAGCAGATTTATGTTTGTCCATCTCTCTTTTCGAGTTATGATAATTTTGAATATTCTTGAATTTAATATAAAAGGCAAAAATATTAATACAATAAATATAGTAGCAAAATTTTTTGAATTAATCAATGTAATTTAATTAATTCGACGTTTCGGTCTTCTTCGAGATCATTTTCTAGAATACCACGAACTTGTACTATAATATTGAATAGTACTTATAACCTAGAATAATTATTGAAGTCCAAATTGCATTGATTAATTCAAAAAAATTTTGCCACTATATTTATTGTATCAATAATTTGAATACTCTGTTCAATGAAATTAAGATGGAATTAAAACCCAATGATCGAGTTAATAGTTACTATAATGTCTACGAATAGACATTAATGACAACGGTTAGCTAGATAGGTATGGACCTTATTAATAGGTTCAGTAAGAGAAAGGAGACAATAACCTTTAAACGTGGGAAGAAAACTTTTTGAGTGTAGGGGCAAATTTTCGACTCATCTCCAAAAAACTTGTCAATTTTCACCAAGAAACTACTCCATTGACACTTGTGCTACCAACCAGGGTCCATTTAGACCTTGTTCTTAGAAAATAAGAAAACAAAAGGAACAATATTTTCTTTTTAATTCTCAGATTAGAATAGTTCAAACAAATGTCATAGATATTCAACATTTGTATGTAAAGAATATAGTGTAAAGCGCATGTTTTGTACTATTTGCTCTAAATAAACAAACAATATCAATATCATCTTTTTCATGGACCTAGACAGATGAATGATATTGTTTCAAGTAGCATCCTTATTAGAAAACGAAAAAAAGTTATCCTACTGATAATGCATACTAGGTGTTGTGTCTAAAAAAATTAATTGACAGAAAATTTTCGCAAAAAAAGTGAATACGCACACGAATTTGACTAAATTTGTAATAAAAATTTTCATTTCAATCGCGGTTCTAGTGTGTAAGAGATAACGAAGAGAATGTCCGATTTTTCTTCTGAAAAAGAATTCTTGCCAGTAAAACAAGAAAAGATGTGAAATATCATCGATTCTCGTAGTATGAATATTTTTTTATCTCTTCCAGTTTTTCTCTGTTGAAATATGGATTTCAGTTTTCCACAACTGTTCACTAGATAGAAAATACTTCAAACTGTATATCGATTATAAAAAAATAAAAAAATGAAAAGCTTAAAAAATTTGTATTGCAATTCATGAAAGAAAAAGTTGTCTTAAAGACTTTCATTTGCTTCTTTTTTAATGGTTGCTAATGGAAAATCTACAGAGACTACATTTTAACACAGAAAGTTAGCTCTTAATATGTTGTTTTGAACGTTTTTTATTACAGAGGATGAAATATTAATCATCGAAATCACGACTTGTTCTTGATTACTTATCAATGGAATAAAAAAACAAAAGTTATCGCATAACACTGAGGATAAAAATTCCATGATGAAAATGCCTAATGTTTTCTTCTAGGGATGTTTTCAACTACCTTGAATTAAGAATCATCGTAATTACGCAATATAGACCATATTCCACAGTTGAGAATCATTCTTTTTTGATGAGCTATCTTGCTTATAAATATATGTAATCAAAAAACAACTCTTAATCGTTACAATAAGCACATCATCCAAGATTACAGGTTTTTTGAAAAGATAATTGGAAGAAAAACAATGTCTACGAATGGTTTGGAGGAAACAAAAAGGGTATGAATCACCAATCTATGAGACTACTCGCTTAAATACCTGTTGAGATAAAAGCTTGATTATCTGTATCCTACAAAGTATATACAGCAGCTACCAGAGCAGTTTGTATGTGCTACACGAAATATCCACATCTGATTAATTCAAACATCAGCGACGAATCTTAGTATTCTCGCGGACTAGACGTCAATTTCTCTATAAACCACAACTGTCTCCGCTCAAAGAACATCAGTTGATCAGTATTAAATGATTGTTTTTGTAAAAAAAATAACTCTATCCAACACTCGTCATTTTTTATTTTCTATGAAAAGATAGATTTCTCATGCAACAGTAAGCGTTACATACCTCATCATCACTGGATTGCATCGTTCTCCTATGTGTTTGTGTACCCTTTTGACCAATCAAGCAATTTTCGTTGCTACTGTTTGTTTGCCACGTAGAAAAAATTATTACAAGCAATATGAATAATCTCTAAATAAAAAACAAATTGGTTTAGCATTTATTTTCTATGATGAATTATTGAATAGTCTGAATATAGTTGATGTTTTTAATTTTCGTTTGTTTTTGGTGCACAAGAGGAAGCAATTTTCGAATGCTCTTCCTAATAATATGTAACGCAAAATTGTCTTAAAAAATGGTATAAAAGGTTTTATTAAGATACTGTCACTCATTAGGTATCAACTAATACAATCATACTGTGAGATATATAGAGCATTCTAAATTATCTCGAGTATTATTTATTGTAGTTCTATTTGATTTTTCTATGAGCCTTTATTTAAGTGCAGACAGACTTCCGTACAGCTTGTAAATTAATAAAAATCATTTCATATCATTATTCTTAGAATGAGGAAGATCTACGTTCACAATCTTATAAAAAAAATGAGTGGTTACAAAACTGATAGATCTTTTTTCTGATCAGAAGTGTGCTTACATTGATGATACTTACAAGAAACTGAATGATGAAGTTTACACTTCTACACGGTGAGATTAATAGTGAACCATAAATCGGTAAAATTTTAACTGTAGCAATGAAAAACGGTGAAAAAATGTGTTAGCGCTCACGCTCACGAAGAGCGACGAACACAGTTAACGTGCGTATGTGGTTTATTCTCTCTCTGTTTATTCTTTAAGAAAACAAACGTTTATATACGAACATGAAAAACAAGGACAAAAGTAGAAAGGAATAGAAAGGTTAATCAAGGACAAAGAAGAGCAATAGAAACGAAATAACAGAAACGAAAATATCAAAGAAGAGAGAATAGATAGAATCGAGGTATATGTAGTTACAATACACTGTAACAAAATGTTTCACAACGATTTCATCTTTCAACAAGACGATACTCTAGCACACAGAAACACAATGAAGCAACAATAATGTGTGAAATATCTTTCCGACTTTTGGACGGAAGACCTTTACCTTACAAACAGTTTAGTTCTCAGCCTGCTGAAGTTTTGTATAGAAGATCAATAGGGCTAACAAATAGATCAGAGTCATATAGCAAACACATAATAACCTATCAAAATAAAATAAAACAAGTAGTCGAAAAGATTCAACTGCAAGTCGTGCTTCGTAGTATTTTTAGCTAGAACTATCGGGTTTTTTTATTGGAGGAAATATTTACGATGATTACGAAAATAGAATAAAATTTACTACGATGCAGCGCAAATTATTATAGAATACTTGTTATAGTTTTACGTTGTATACTAAGATTCTCGGATCGTTGCTATAACATAATTAGATCAAAAGAAGCGTACATCTTATCTCTACCTTTTCTTGATTACGGGAATATTTGTCAGTCTGAAAACAAGGAGATGTTCAGATTAATATTTTTTATTTCGTTACGTTTAAATATTCTTGCATTGCTGATTAATTTATAAAGCGTAGGAATAGATATTCATATAGAGTTGTTATTTGATTCAGAAACCGAAGAGACTCTCAAAGAAACAGATTACTATTCCTAGAACAAAAGACAGTCGTTATATCACCAATCAAACGAAGAATAATAGATAGAAATAATTTTTCTTTTATTTGAAGCCTAATAAGGCATTTTAGATATGGGAATTTTGTTTTTTTTTCTGATAAAAAACTTGAAGGATACGTAGTGCTCCTAGTATCTTGAACACAAACTAAAAATACAGTAACTGTTTAGTAAGAATTTGAAGAAAAATACTTATTTACATCCTATTTCTAGACATTGATAATACCTATCATCATTTATAATGGTATTTCGACCAAGGAACAGCTATCGGAAGCATGAAAATGTTGTGTCTATTCTAGAAAGTATTACTTCTGTTTGAATTAAAAAGGGAAAGATCTCGTTTATTTCGTTCTATCACATGTTTGCAGAGAAAATGATGTCAAAGGTTATAATATTTGAGACAATGTTGTAGATGATTGAGCTACGCAAACTGAAGCTTAAAGTAAGAGTCGACTGGAACTTTTGTACAGAATATATGTACACAAAAAGTAGAACACAAGATCTAAATTGCTAAGTTTGATCGTTCAAAAAAGTTTTAAAGAATAGGAGATATCTTCTGTGTTATCGGCTTGGTCTTAAGGCGCTTATCTCTTCGCCTAATAACCAAAATGAAAATACGAAAGAATTCGAAATCATCTTATTGATGAGGACGATAAGGTCTGACATGAGCGGATATCATCTAAATAGCGATGACTAAAGGTAAATACTATATTTTTTGTTACCGTTTAATAATGCCCAACGATAGTTGAAATTGAAAAACAACTAGTGAATATACTAACTGTAATCCAAATGCATGCAAAAAACAAAAAATAATATGAAGAAAGCACATTGTTAAAGTGATAATCACTGATGCATATATTGCTTTTCTTTCATCCTAGTGCAAAAAAAAACAAGCAGTCAAAGAGAAGAGCCTATAGAAAATGCTTTTCTGTTCCTACACATAACGAATCATACCTTTAATTAATGTAAGAAGAGAGAACGAGAAAGATGAATTGATCAGTAGTTCTCTTACATTAACGAAACACGTGCAGATAATTAGATATAAGAGTATGTATACAGACGATTTTTATCTTTTGTTCTGCATGTGATAATTGGTTGTTGATATTTTCCAATGTATAAAGAGAGAATGAGTAACACATGTACAGACTATCTTGAAGATGAGAGCCAGGAGTTTGGGAAGTGTTTAAATTTAGTATTGGAACAATACTTTTTATGTTTGATAATAATCATATTGAAAGTAAAAATAATAATGAATTTCCTTTTTTTAATATATTCATTTTTGCTTCTTTGTGAAATTTTTACAATTGATAAGAAATAATAAACCATTAATAAAAAAAATTTTAATTTGAAGTTTTTAAAATTCAATATTAATAAGCGATTTTCTAAAACGAAATTCATCAGGATAAAATAAGATCGGCGCTTTCGAAAACAATGTAGAGAACCATTTGGTCGGGTGTTATATTACGATTGAGAAAGACTGAATGAGAATCATACGACATGCTTTGACAGTTGCTCAAATTGTTAATTATCACATGGCTTTTAACTATGCCTTAGTTGTTAGAACGACTCAAAAAATAGAAGAGTACGGATGTAACTATCGCTTTGATTTTGAATGTTCTCTTCACATACTTACAACTACATCAATATTCGTTTAACGACAAACGATACTGACGAGGGAACGTTCCCAAGTGATTAAAAGCTTTTGAGCTCATATGTTACTCATTAGGTAGGGGACCACTAGATTAGAGAAACCTTCAAAGGATTCGTGCTCATATTGAGATTTGACAGAGATATCGAATTTTTAGTAGATTTTTCCTGCTGGACCCTAGTTCTACAGCAAAATCATATTTTCGAATTTCGATCTGAAACTTTGCCCACATGAAGGCCTCGATCAGAGTAGCTTGTATAAAAAATTTCAAAATTTTGGGACATTGCATTTCCAAGCTATCAATCTTTCAAAGTATCCATGTTATCTATAGAAAAGTGCCTATATTTTCAAAAATTGATACCTTGGAAATGCAATGTCCAAAACTTCTGAAATTTTCTATATAAGCTACTCTAATCAAAGCCTTCATTTGGGCAAAGTTTCAGATCGAAATTCGAAAATATGATTTTGCTGTAGAACTAGGGTTCAGCAGGAAAAATCCACTAAAAATTCGATATCTCTGTCAAATCTCAGTATGGGCACGAATCCTTTGGAGGTTTCTCTAATCTAGTGGTTCCCTACCTAATGGGCAACATATGAGCTCAAAAGCTTTTAATCACTTGGGAACGTTCCCTCGTAAGATAACAATTCCGGAAAAATTCAGTTTACCAACACTCAGAAATATCAGATAGTCTATGTAATGGAGCTTGTTTTTAACAAATAACTACTAAGAAAAAGAAAACAAAACTTATAGCTTTTTTTCAAAATAATGTCAAAGTTACCCAGGATTTAGGTGTTGAGTGAGAATAAAGTAAAAGACTACATCCATACATACGCCTTGAATAAAGATGAGCAATTAAAAAAATAAACTTGATTAATATAGAAAAGACCTATTTATGTTGATACTTTATGACAAGATACTAAACTAGTGAGTAGTATTGACTAATACATTATATGCCTGTTTATATCAGTTTAAATTTTATTAATATGCAAAAAGTTATTTCATGTGGTGAAAGCGTCGGCTCGATGACGTAACTCCAATGATATTCTATTAAGTTAGGAGATAAAGTCAAATATTTTTTTGCTTGAAAGTTGATATTTAGAATTAGTAACTCTTATCCTCTTTTTTTCGTGAAAAAAGATTTTTGCTAAAGGAAAAAAACTGCTTTCCTAGCAAAACATCCTTATTTCCATAACATTTTTTTGATTTATTGAAAATTGGTTAGCTTCATCTATGTCGCAAAATTAAAGTAGGAAGAAAATTTTTGAAAAAAGCCATGAGAGTCAGTAGTAACAAGTGTTTTCTATAAAATACAAAAAAATGAATAGGCTTCTTCAGTTATGGTCACCTAATAGTGTTGATGACTCAAGAACATCTCAAAAATAAATGCTATTTATAGACGAAAATCGTCATAACTATTGGATACATAGCTGAGCACCCAATGACGTGTAGAAAATTTCAGCCTGATAGAAGATCCATTTCTGCAGTCGAGAGAGCTTAAAACATCGAATATGTAACTATAATCTGAAGTTTGACTTTGAACCAACTGTTTCTCATGCTTTCGCATATCTTTAGTAAAAAAAAAAAAAAAAAGGGCATATTAAAGATAATGACTTGAATCACAGCTTGATAGAAATGAAGTTCTTCATATCAATATGTTGCATTTCAAATTTACAAATACTGATAAAATTGGTTTAATTTTAGTTTGATATTTTATTATCTTTTTTCAAATAATAAACAGCCAATCAATTGAAATTTATTATTGGTATTGATTGAAAAACAATAAAATTTTCAATTGAAAATAAATTCTTGAGAATGAGAATTTGAATGTGAATAGATCAGAGTCAAAAGAACATGCACACAACCACACTCCATATCAATCCCGTGCTACTATCAAATTATTAAAAGTAATTCGAAAAATATCTATTTCAAAATAGTCTTTCAGAGATATAACTCGAACTAGAATCCATTTGTAATATTGGATAAGCATAATTGGATATTTTGGACAGTAGAACCATAGTAACTGACACAGATTTGAAATCACTCACCCTTACTGTGATATCCAATTAAGTACACAAATAACTTTGATTTTCACTTGTCATTTTCAGAAAAAGCTTTTGAGAGTTGTCCAATTGTACAGATTACTACATAAGAATTTATCTATGAGACAGATTCATTCTGTGAAAGTTCACTTTTTTTTTATAGAAAAACTTGATTCGTAATGAAAATAATACGTTGATAATATGTTTGAATGCAGATATCCATCATTAAATATGAATTGATTATTAATACAATGGGTGTGGGGTGTGGGTATGGGTGTGAGTGTGTGGGTGTGAGTGTGTGGGTGTGCGGGTGTGGGTGTGGGTGTGCGGGTGTCGGTATGGGTGTGGGTGTGTGGGTGTGCGGGTGCGGGTGTGGGTGTGTGGGTGTAGGTGTGGGTGTGGGTGTGGGGTGCAGACATTAGACCAGTACCAGTACAGTAAGTACCAGTACAAGTACCGCGTACTTAAAAATTGTACTTTGTACTTTTACTTAAGTACAATGTACTTAAGAGTGTGGGGTGTGGGTGTGGTCTCATTATTTTAAAACACCCACACCCACATCCAAGTTCTAGATTGTTATTTGTCGTAGAGTTTTGGTCTTTGTGAAGTTCTTAGATATTTTCAGAAACTTGATATACATCTGCTAGTTGATTTAAAAAGAGAACAGATAAAGATAGTAGTTTTATTAATTGATTATGGTTAAAAATTACATTGTTAATAAAAAA
>CAJNOP010000875.1:0-57883 GCA_905250075.1 Rotaria sp. Silwood1 | reverse complement strand
TCGAATATGTCGAATACATAGTCATCAATTTTATCAAGTTTCTGCTTCTTTGTTCCGTATCTCTCAAGATAATGGTGAAACCAAGAGATATAAGTTTGATGTGGGATACGCTGAAAGTTATGTTTCACTGTTTCCCATCGTCGTTTTCCTTTGCCGGTTTTCGGATTGATCTGATCATAAAAATTAACCGCACGACTCATGTGGTCAAGAGAAAATTCCTTGCGCAATGCTTTGTCTTCATCATCTTCTTCTTCGCTCCATTCAGAATCAAGCGTCTCTTCAGCTTCATTTTCGTAACCTCCTTCATGGATCAATTCACTTTCGCTTGGCTCGTGATCGAGGGTTGTTTCGACTTCGAAAGTGTGTGAATGATTGTTGACAATCGACTCAAGTACACCACACAGTAGCTCGGCTACTTCGCACCCACGATTTGTAATAGTATTTCCGCTAGTCGAAGTATTCGAAAAAGTAGATGACGGTAAGTTCGACGCTCAATCAACGAAAATCTTTGCGACGTTTATTGGATTGATCATTTTAAAGTAGAAGAAATAATAACTAATATCAACTGTCTCTTCACACCACACTTATATGTTGTTTACAATCGAATGAAAAGAAAAACGACTCCACAACACATGTGATACACAAAAGAGTACAGAATAAAAATGAAAGACAAAATGTGAGCATACAACATTTACCACTAGGACATAATGGCATGCTTGCAAAGAAAAAGGTTAATCAAATAAAAGATGGTCTATCATTCTCAGGCTTTTCGAAAGGGTTATTGTAGTGTAAAATGAAAGCAGAAAGAAAATAAAGAATTTGAGTATCTTTTAGGCTCATGAGCAACAAGTAGAAGTGTTATTCATAAGATTTAATCTAACTTTTAACTCAGAACACATCATTCAAATAGTATACGAAGCTGAGGGTGTGGGGTGTGGGTGGTGAGTGTGGGTGTGTGGGTGGGTGGGTGTGGGTGGTATGGGTATGGGTGGTGTGGGTGTGGGCGGGTGTGGATGTGGGAGGGTGGGGGTGGGTGTGAGTGTGAGTGTCAGCTCGAATACTGTTTCAGTCCATTCCCACTCACACTAACACACACCCATCCATACCCTTTGTATAAATGATAGTCTACAAGAAAAAAATATGCTACATTTCTAACTGCATACTCTAATATGTTCAAAATCACTGCAGATCGTAAAAATGTTTTTCTCTCTTTCTTCATGTTGTCATATAAGAAAATATTAAAAAAAGACGGTCATGTGTTGGTGATGATGAATTCATTGGCGACTACCTCATTTGATAAACCATCACCTTCGGATCTCTGTATGTTGTTCGAATAGAAATATATGTTAAATTAAAGCATATTGATGTTGAGTAATAACAGTTCTACATAATGACAAACGCAAAAAAATAGTTAGTTTTGAAACACACTTTGTGTGTATATGTGTATGCTATACTTTTCAAGAAATTACTGAACATTAGTTTAAGAATATAAAAAGTAGGTTCGATAACTTTGAACTCTTGTAAAATGCATCGTGTAGTAGAAATTGACAACATTCTAATAAAAAGTTGATTTTTCGAATTAAAATGAGCTTATCGTATAAAAATCTTCTCATAAAATTCTAATTCATTTTTATTTTCTTATTACTTGCAATTACCTGACAATATGGTATAAAATCCGTCGATTTTTTATGAGCATATTTTTAGAGAATATTAATTTGATTGATTTGCATGTTTTACTATTCTTAAATAGGTATCATAGTTTCTTTTTTAGATCCTTTATAACTTTTTATCCACGATTGATATGAAAGACATTCTAAGTATGATCAATCTTGGCAGCTCTAAATTATTGTCTATTAAAAGTACTTGTAATCGTTAATGTCTCATGAAAGAAAAATTTGTGGTATATAAACGAATAATTTTTCTTCTTAAAATAGCTAAGCAATTATTTTTGTCTCAATAGTTCTATGATTTCAAATCGATAATATTCAATACGAGCGAAAAGCTCTGTCCTAAGCTTTATAATAATATTATATTAGACAAATCTTTACTCGTCTATCTTGGTTCGAGTTTTTACCCGTTGTGAGATAATGAAATTGACCTGCTAATATTAGCACCGGCAGTCAATATCCTGCAAGAGAATGACAGTCATATATTTTCTTTCAAGTGAATTAATGATATTTTAAACAAAAAAAGAAATAATAATTGAGAACTGAAATGGAGATTATCGAAAAGAAAATAATATTTGCTTTTGGTTTCTAATGAACAAGAACACAAGAATTATGAAATCAACTTTTCTGCTTATTGTTTGTTGATCTATTATCAAAGATTTAATTTGTTGCTAAGATATCTATAGATTTACTCTCATGTTTTTCTTGAAATTGAGTTTTAAGTTTTCAGAACAAAATATTTTCTATAAAGCTAAAGGAATCTTAAAGTTTGAAATTGTGTTAAGTGCATGTATTCTCGATGATGATAAGTTGTGATGAAAAGACAATATAATTTGAAATGCTTATTATAAAATAATTTTCTTTAAATCATTGTTCGGAATGAATTACTTTCATTGACCTTTTAGTGGTGTTAATATCTTGATTGAAATATTTGAAGTTTATTCACAACGATAAACATGCTGCGCAAAACTGACTTGTTATGCTTTTGAAATAAAGAAATATCTCTATCTAATAATCATAAATAATTAAGAAGGAGAAAGATTTTCTATGCATTGGTTACTTAGTCGAGTTCATTGTATGAGAAATGTTTGAATCCATGGGCAAATTTGTATTTGATGATATTTCTTCTGTGTTATAAAACAGTTCTTTTGTAAACTATTTCTTTTGAAAAAGAGAACCCTGAATGGAAAAGCTTTATCTTCGTGAAATGTATGTTATTTTGAGAAAAATACATCCAGTTTATTTAACATTATTAAGGTCAACATGATCTACAACTTCCCTTTCATATTACACACTTATATTGTATTAAAATATATATGAAATATGCGGGATAAAGATGATATCATCATTATTCTCAAATCATTCTAGTTCTTCTAAATATTCAATGACCACAGAGGGACACATCAACTATCAAATCAAATAAGTACATTTTAAGATAAAACGAAAAAGAATACTCAGCAAAAAACTAGAAAGAACTTTTCTATGGTTCACTATTTTGAAAAGTGATAAGCTAATTCAATAAGTAATCAGATAGAGAGACATCGAATGATCTCACAATATGTAATGTGCATTGAACTAGATGGATTTGAATAGAGGATCAATCTTCCCAAAGAGATATTCTCTTGTTCAAAGTTATTGTGACTGAGATGATCACTATTATCTCTCACAGAGAAACCATCGAGAATTCTTTTGATTGTGTGAAGAAAATCCAATTCAAACATCATTGATAAATTTAACAAGGATATGAGTGTGAACTTTGATCTCTAATGAATCACATTCTCATCCGCACCCACACCCTCAGTAGAGCGACGTAGTACTGAGTTAGTCTAGTTGGATTCATATTAGAAGTGTTGTAGTCTTGAGAAATATCTATTACTTCTCCGGAATAAGTAACATAATAAAACGAAATGTCGTATGCTAAACATGATGCTATAAATATAATGTGGTCTAAAATCACACTGCTACATACTATGCCGTCGTGCTCAACACTATAGTGTGTACCAACTATGCATTGAAATTAGACTATTTTTTATCAGCAGTGATGAGATGAACTTCACCCAGGCCGACACACTGCCGGAACTTGGAACCTGGACGAAGGTTCGGGGCCGAAATTTCCACCACCCTATGTAAACTGCATGAGTAAAATTGAAATGTTTGGATGCGATGCAAGCACACGACTCATTTCATAAATAAATCTCAATAGTCAAGCGACATGCTCATTTATCCCAGTCTCATCAAAAAACAATCAACTGGAAAGAAGTTTGTTGAATCAAACACAAAATTCGAGCATATCAATTTGTACCAGAAAATCACGAAAATGAGAGTAAGAAAATAAATTTTTGTTGGTCTGTATAAGATTGAACTGATTTTATCCGCGATTCACAACTCATACGAAAGCGGTTGCTAAAGAAAATTATGCATAGGAAACCGAAACAAATATCAACAATGGAGTTCGTTTTTTTAGTGCAAAGAAAAGGGCGTGGCTATTGGCATGTGTCAACAGAACACTAATATCCAAACTCCAGAGTCTGAAAGCGAAAATTTAGTTTGTCATTTTTGAAAAATTCATGTATGTTAAATGATAGCGCATGATGAACTTATCATTAATGGATAGAAACTATTTTTACTGAAAAAAGTATTTATCGTAAAATCGATACACTTTTCTGTTTACAGAACTCGAAAAGTTAGTCTTTTGTCGGCATTGACAGATTGATTTCACAAATATGCGCTTCAATTTAGAAGACCATATATTATCATAGTTATAGAGCATGATGGCACACAATCTCTAAAAACATTCTACAATTAGTATCATTCACTGATCAAGAATTACTCTACAAAATGATATAGTTGACTTGTCAAACAGAATATTTTCTGTTCTATAAAAAAGAATTAGATTCGGAAGAAACGTGCCAGATTAGTGATTTATGAAATCGAAACAGATTTTTCTTGGTCTGAATGACATATCACCTGAACAATTACAAGAACGTCTTCTTCATGCAATAGAAATTGTATGTTAATAAAAAATTTTATTGAACAACAACAACAACAACAATTACTTAAATAAATATTCGATCAAAAATATGAAAGAAGAGTATGTTTTTATTGTTCAATTGAATAATGAAAAAAAAATCTTGTTTTACTAGTCTTGTATTGAAAAACTACAAACAACATCGTTATTGAAGCAAATTGGGTAGGAGCTACAAATGAAAAAATGTACACATAATAATTAGGATGAAAAAATATATTTAGAAGATCCACAAGGTATTTTTATACATTAACGATGTGATCAATATAAACGATGTTGATAATGTCAACGTAATTTAAATAATCATGGTAAAAGTAATTTTTGACAAGATACACGATATATACCTGGAATGCATCATAGTTTAAACATTAATTGTCATTTGCACATGCACTATCCGATTAACCTCAATAAAAAGAAAAACATTCATATATTGATTCTGAATAACATACTTCTATATATTTTTTTTTAATATCTTATTCTCAAAAATAAAGTGCGCCAATGAATTCAAGAGTGCGATTACTTCAGAAGAGGTTGTATGGCGAATATGAATTATTTCGATTATACATATATGTATTTTTTTCTTTTTTTTTGTTGAACACTATTATTAATACTATGAAATCGACTTGTATGAATGCATCTATTCTGAACATTACAAAATGTGTATATCTACTCGCTCTCATTCGCGCAACATACGATGTCTTTCGTCTTACGTAAATTGAATGCAGTAGAAATAAAAAGTAAAACGAACGGTACATCAGTAGTTACTCAGTTACATACACGACACTAACATCAATCAAGCATGCAACAAGCATATGATATATTCGTATAAGCGGATACTTGATAACTATATTTTGAATGAATAACGGCGACAAGCAACTCAATCGGTAATCGGCATATCGTTCGACCTGCTGATTTTTTTGTTTAGATTACTAAAGGTAAGAGACATGCGACGGCATTATTTCATAAGCATAGTAAAAAAAAAAAAAAAAGAAGCCATGACCTTGATCCCATTCAGAATACAATAGTTCATGCTCGATTAATTAACATATTATGAGAGAGTGTTAACATGAGAGAAGAAGAAAAAAAACGACAATTTTTGTATTTGAAGGTTCACAAAAGAAAAAGAAAAGAACACAGAAATGAAAAATGAGAACGACAAAAATATATTTTATTATACATAGGCATGTTTTACTTGTCGTATGACATCATATAACAGAGAAGAATCTATAATCAAATGATTAAAATCGCTTATGCTTTCCATCCATTTCCGGCTAATTGCAAGCCATCATGTGATGCTAGTAAGATATTTTTTTTATTTGAAATAGATTAAAAATTGAACAAGATATATTATTTTAGCTTTACCAGCTTCACCAAGTTGGCATCATCCATTACCAACATCTCCAGCTGTTCCATTAACAAATTCAAATACACAATCAACAACAATTTATGTTAATTCTATTCCATATAGTGTTATTCGTTTACTTGGTGAAGGACTTCATAGTCGTGTTTATGCTGCATATGATTCTCGAACAGGTCAATCTGTAGCAATAAAAATCGTACAAAATATTGATACCAATGATAGTCATGAACATTCAAAAATATTTTTTAAAGAAATACGTTATTTAACTAAATTACAACCACATAATCCATATGTTATACGTGTTTATAATCATGAATATAATAAAAAATCTCAAACGGGTAAAATTGTTATGGAAACTGGACATGATTTTCGTTTTATGTTACCATTACAAGCACCACCTAATAAAAAAAAGATGACAAATGCACAAATAAAATATTATTGGTATCAAATGGTTGAAGCTGTTGCTTTACTTCATCGATATGGAATTGTTCATTCAGGTACATATAAAAATTTAATTTTTAATCAAAAAAAAAAAAAATTAAACCTATTTTCTAGATATTAAACCGGAAAATTTTATAATGACACATGGTGGTCAACTTCGTATTATTGATTTAGGTCTTTCATTTCGTTTATCACATGCACAACAATCTGTATTGAGACCATTTGCAGGTGGAATTATTTTATTAATCTTTCTTTATATTTAAAATTCTGATAAAATATTCAAAGGTACACCAGAATATATGCCACCTGAAGTATGTCAAATACAAAATGGTCAATATTCTCGTCAAGGTCGAGCATCAGATATTTGGGCACTTGGTTTGTCAAAATTTATTGTTAAAAAAAAAAAAAAACTTTTTCTGTTTTTATTTTCATAGGTGTTCTTTTATTTGAAATGGTCTTTGGTTATCGACCATTTGAACATGTTCAAGATAATTATGATAAAATGTCTTATATAGCTCGATTAACACAAAATCCAAGTATTCCACCTCTAACTAATAATCATTTACGTGATGCCCTACAACAATGTTTACAAATAAATCCAATTCATCGTCCAAATGCAGAACAATTATTACAACATTCTTTTTTTAGTAATTGATAAATGAATTTATTAATTAAAAAAAAAAAAAAAGACTATTCATTTTGTTCGAATTGAAGTATTTGATCGAAATGTGTTTGATAGTAGTTGTTGTTTTTTATTCTTTATTTGTCTTGTTTTTGAAGATATTCGTTTAATAAAAGAAGGTTTTTTTAATCGAATTAATTTACCTTGTTTTTTATATAAACGTTTTTTAGCAAGATATGCTCGATATTCATAATTATATTTCATTCGATTAGACATTTTTTTCCAACGTTTAGATAAACATTTATTTATATCATTAATTGACATTTTTCGATATTTATTCATTAATTTTTGACGTTCATCTTTTAAATAAATATGAAATGGTGTTATTGTTATTGGTTTTTTAATTATTAATTTCTTATTTTTTGAAATAAATGTTTTACATGAACTTATAGTTTTAGTATTTAATTTTTCATTCATTTATTATTAATACGATTTAATGGATATTTTAAGTTTATTTCTAATGATTCACAATTTATCAAATCATTGAATGTTTTTATTTTTGATGATGGCAATATACTCTATTAGATAATAATAAAAATATTATATATTCAATTCAAACAAAAAAAAAAAAAGAACATAGAAGATTATTTGATATATATATCTATATTGAAAGTAGACAGTCGATAGGATTTGATTTATGTTAATATAATGAATATGACCACAATCGATAGTTGTAAGATATTTAATATCTTCTAGTAAGTTTCTATATAATAAAGAAAAATTTATTCGACACAATTCTATTCAATAGAAAAGTACATTCTAAATCAAAAAATATATGTTCATTCGTATGTCATTGAATTTAATCAAAATTTATTGCATTTTTTCTCGGTCAATGCACTTCATTTGTATTCTTAATATGTTTTTCGAAGTACATGAATTATCGTCTTCTTTTTCTTTTTCATCATAAACGATAATTACACCTTTCTATAGTAATTATATATAATCTTTACATGCCAATTGTGTCGTTGTAAAAAAAAACAAAGAAAACACCTTAACATAACATTTTAATACGAGACATAGGAAGAAAGTATTTTAACCTTTTTTTTTTTTTTTTATGTACGATTATTAACTGTCGGACATATGAATATACACATACGATATTATTCATTCGAAAACAATCATGACCTTGCTTATTTTGACCTACACATCTCTTCTTCTATATTCATCGTCTATCGGGTACTTTAATAAATAAAAAAAGAACCAACAAAGAATAGCATAGTGGTACATTTTCAAAACATTACTATTAGAATTAATGAAACAATTGAGTCTTATCTTATTTCTGCGGAAATATTGTATTTCTAGTGAAATTCTCAAATCTTTTCGTTATTTCTATCCTAAAATATAGCGATGGTAAAAGCAGGTCTTCTACATCTCTTATATACAATAATATGATTGTTGTCTAGACGATATTTGCTATTCACTCCTTATATGTACTCATAAAGAGCAAGTTTGATTGTAAAGCAGCTCTATCCTAGGTACAACAGTCGAAGTATTTCATATAAACTGATACATCTAATATTCTTATTTTCGGACCAAAAATAAATCAAAAGATGTGAAACTTTCACAATAAACTATTTGCGTCAAAACTTGTCTTTGTACAAAAGTTTCAAGTTACAATTCCAAAGTCAATTTTCTTAAGCGAAGTCACTACATTCGTTTAGTACAGTCTCTCTCTGCAGTAATAAGTCAAGGATAGAGCGTCTTTTCAGGATATTCATAGCTCATTGAGTCTATACAATGCACATAGCCTTGACACAAAGGTGATTTATCAGTTGGAAGGATTTCTACTATCCTATTACAGAAATTTATTGAAAGTTATAAAAATGTTGTTAAAAATTAAGTTTTCTATTAATTATCTTTCCATTAGAAACTTATCTCAAAATTTCAAATAAATTTTATCAATTTTATAAAGTAAAAAAAATCAATTAAATTAATTTCAAAAAAACAAGTTTTTACATGTTTTTGTTTTTGTTTTTTTCTTGAAATCAATACGTACATGATTACTTTCTTGACTTATTTCTTCAAGAAAATTAGATAATGAAATTTTTTTATCATCAGTTAAACGATGCCATATATTGTATGAAGCATCAAGAAGTTGTTCAAATTCAAAATGAAGTTGAGGATAAAAATTTTTTATATAAATATTCAATATTTTGTCTAGAATATGGAAATAAATCGATTTTGTTTTTTTTAAATTACAAAAAAACAAAACTATATTTACTGAAATCTGAATAATGTCGACAATATTCATCTAACATAGCAGTTCCAGTTTGTTGTTGTTCTTCTTTTGAAATTTGATGCATTATATTATTGTTCATGTATGTATGTTTGATTAACAAAAAATACAACAAAAGATAGAGTGAAGTTACTAAGACTTTTTTGTTTCAAATAAATCTTGGCGGCAATTTTAAAATTGTGTTAATAGAAAATTTATTTTTTCTAGATTATATACTGCAAATACTAATAGTTTTCTATAATAAAATAAACTTCGTTGATGCCAAGCTGAATAATCAAAGCTTACGTATATTTTTAATTAATTAATTAAGTAGAGTTCAATTGAATGACAGTATCCAAATATTTTTCGACATATTTAAAGTGTTGTCAGATAATCTAATAAATAGCAGTCATCTATGAAGACATTACACATAAATAGAGAGAGGAACATTAAATATTTCTAGACATACGGGCACTTATTAAGAATATTTTCCTATATTTTCTTCGAAAATATTGATATCGATTGTATAGTTGATCAAGCAAGTTTTTTTTTCTGAATTTTTAAAAATACTGATCGTCGATAAAAATTTAACGAATCTGAACCGAAGGAAGAAATGGGGGAAGTTAGAAAATGTGATTTTCACCTAAACGTCCTTAATAGATGGCCTTTTACAGAAGATATAATACTAGTTTATATTTGTTTTCTAATTTTATTAAAAGAATAATAATTTTAACCAATACCAAAACATAGTACCCATCATAATTGATCCTATATCTAATCTTTTTTTTTCGTAATCTTATCATTCTTTATATTCGAAGCGTATAAAATCATACATCATTATTTAGCAGTCACATATACTTTTTGACTGCTCTACATAAGAACAACTGCTTATGATTGATTGACGTCATGCATGTACTGTACTAACGAGGGAGTACCCCTAGGTGAAGCTCCGCTTTTGACGTGATATTCTGCCCGTATATAGACCTTAGTGAGACTAGAAAAACTCTAAAAAGGTTTGGGTTTCTGACGCTTCCTTCTTGAGCTATGACCGTTTGAGCAAAATTTTGGCCCTATGGTAGGTACTTTCGAAAAATTTCATTTGAAGAATTTTGATCTGAAATTTTGCCGGCAGGTAGCTCTTATAGATATTAGATTACCCTGAAAGTTTCAACAAAAACGAATGTATCCTTCGCGATATATTCAATTGGCAAAAAATCGGCATTGTCATACGAAAGATACAATAATTGAGTTTCCTGTAAATTCAATATCTCGCGAAGGATACATTCGTTTTTGTCGAAACTTTCAGGATAATCTAGTATCTATAAGAGCTACCTGCAGGAAAAATTTCAGATCAAAATTCTCAAAATGAAATTTTTGGAAAGTACCTACCATAGGGCCAAAATTTTGCTAAAACGGTCATAGCTCAAAAAGAAAGCGTCAGACACCCAAACCTTTTTAGAGGTTTTCTAGTCTCACTAAGGTCTATATATGGGCAAAATATCACGTCGAAAGCGAAGCTTCACCTAGGAGTGTTTCCTCGTAAGTGTCTTCAATACATAGTTCGATTAAATATTATGAATACTTAATTGAACTATGAATCTTACTGAGGTTCAGGTGAATCGCAACAAGCGTTCATATCTACTTCAGAATAGTCAATTCCCATAAATAATAGTTGGTTTTTGTTTTTTTTTTTTTGAAAAATAAGTACAACAGTTTTGTAGAACAAAAAATTCTATATCAAAACACATGCTGTAAGTATATTGGAGTTATACAAAAAAAAAGATAATTTTGTTCTATTTAATCTACGCCAACGATGATGATATTCAAAAATTTTCTTTTTTCTTTTGTGTATGATTAAAAGATATATTTAATATTTTCCTATCTATTGATGTCATGTTATATAAGTATTATGATTGACAAAAATGTTTTTTCATTATTAAGAAATAAAATTTAATTTTGTTTCATTGTCTTTTGTTTTCTATATTATTGAACAACAATCGAGTTTTATATTTAATGACAAAAAAAAGAAACATGAAATACAAAAAACAAGATTATTTTATTAATGTTTACCATTCATCATCATATTCAAATAATTTTTGTCTTTTAATTCCTCGTGTTTTTTCTTTTTGTTCAATTAATTGTTCAATTGTTGGACTTATTTTATTATCTAATAATAGATCATTATAACTTCTTGTTGGTTTTATAGATTTTTCGGTTGTATCAGAAGATATTTCGACTGTCTATAATAAATATAAATAAAGAAAATTTTAATTTCAAAAATTTTTTGACTAAAAAACTTACAGTCGTAGTTATTGTTATTTCTTGTGTTGATGTAACTGCATCTTTATCAATATAAGTTCGTTTATTAGATTTTCTATTATTTGGATCAATATCAAATAGATGATTAGGTTCTTTAATTTTTATTGTCGATGGATCAATTCGATTATATTCTGCATAAGGTATAATTGTTAAATTTTTATCATTTGCACGCATTTTTGTTAACACTAAAAAACAAACGCAATTATTTTTAGTAATTTCTATTTTTGTGATAATATAATCTAAAAGAAGTGTTGAAATATAGAGTTCTAAATTTAGACACCCCTCTGCAGATGCCTTAGCAAGATTCTCTCTCCTTCATGACAAACACTTTAGCAAAAATTCCTCCCTCCTGCGCCTAGAGCCCATCGAGTCCTACGCGGACCCGCCGGGTCCGGGTCCAAAAATTCGTGGACCCGATGGGCTCTACCTGCGTCACAAATCTTTTTGATATATGATCAAAGACTGTGTATCAGTAATGTGTTGTTATTTAATATGAACTTCCTTACTGCATTTATAGGGGATTACGTATGGTCTACAGGGATTGTGCTAACAGCCTTTTTGTTTTTTGAATATTTACTTGTCTCTATTGTATCTTTTTTTAATGATACTGCAAGAATATGTGTTGTTAAATCGAATCGATCATATGAAAGAAGATTCCATTGAGAAAAAAATTCTCGTATATTTGCTGTTGACCATGTTTGAGGATGTATTACATAAAAGACACAAGATCGATCAGGTAAATCTTTAATAACAAAAACAAAAAAAAAAAGAAAATTTTTAAATTTCTTCTGATAAAATATTATTTATTTACCATCATCATTCAACATATCAGAATATTTCAAATCAAATGAACGCATATAAAATAATCTAAAGAATTTTTATTTTAATATTTTATATAAAAAAAAAAAAAACATATTTCAAACTTACTTTCCAATAAACGTATTAATTAATGTATGTTCAATAGGATTTTCTTTAAATTCAGTTTTTTCAGCTGAAAAAAAATACAAATAAATAAAAACAAGATAAATTTTTTCTTTTTTACCAATATATGCCATCATTTTTGTCATACATACAGCTGTACAAGTAGCATCATAACCAGCTGTATGTTCATGTTCACCCGATGCATACCGAAAATCATCAGCAGTTTCTAAAGAGAGAGAGAGAGAGAGAGAAACAAAATGATATCTACAAATATATTGAAAATTTTATATTATTTTATACCAAAACGACATGCTGGAAATGATGGTTCACGTATTGTTTTATAAACAGCATTCAATGCTGTATTTGAAATAATATTCTAATAATTAAAAATTGATTTAAATATATATATATATTTTAATATGATTAAAAATTTTTTTTTTTACTTGAAAAATTGATGTTGATGCAATTGTTTTTGTATCGATTAACCTTTTTTAAACAAATATTTAAGAAAATCAATATTGATTAATTATTAAATATATATATATATTTACTTAGGAAATAAAGATTTAACAATAGATTTGTATTCATCATAAGACTAAAATAAAAAAAAAGAATTATATAATGATAATCCAAATTCAATAAACATACAGGAGGTATAGGTGTAAAAAATTGATTGATTATATGTAGCATATCCATATGAACATTATGTCCAATCACAGGTTTGCCCTAAAAAATAAATAATTTCTAATCTAATCTTAACACTCATTAATTTGGAAATAGAAGGTGTCAAATCGATCATAGGTCAAGAGCGTAACTCGATTTAAAATAATTTTGATGAGGAAATATCTACATATGTCGAATGCTGATCAAACTTATCTTGAACTTATCATAAAAATTCGAATTCATCTCATTTTATGAAAACTTGAATTATACGATTTTCATATAAAAATTCGTTCATAGATGAATCTGAAAGTTACTCGAATTGTATTTTCAGATGAAAATCTCTTAATTTAAGTTTCCATGAACACATGATTTAAGGACTGAAAACTCTAATAATAAGATCATAACTCTCATTGAATAGTGTATGAATCTTACTAACTTCTACTTAGAACTTCAGATGACATCGATCATTCTTCGACAGTAGAATATATTAGATTTTCAACAGCCATTATCTGTAACTGAAAAAATTACTGTTAAACAGATTTAGATTAGAAATGAAATTGATCGATAATCAGTATCGATTTCATCTCTGTTCTATACTTCATAAATTCAAAACAAAAAAATATTCTTTTTGTCATCATTTGTAATAAACTATCAGTATCAACAAAATCACTTACAGATTCTTGTAGTTTCCTATAAAACAAAAAAAAACTTCTAAATCTTAATCCAATAAAAAATATGAAATGAAAATATACCAAATAACTTCTGAAAATCCAGTCATTGATTTTTTTAATAAATCTGCATCTGACAAATTATTAATTTCAGATTGTTTTGGTGAATTTGTCATTGTTTCAGATTTTCTATTATAATAAACAAACATTCTTTATTAATATAATAATAATAATAATAATTTAAAATTATTTACTTTTCATTATTATTATTATTACCATTAGGTATCTGACGATTATTATTACGACGTGTTAATGATGTTAATTGTGAATTTTTTAATTTTTCTAAATGTTTTGTTCTACAAACAAAAGGAATTCCTAAAAGAAAAAAATCTTGAATATATTATAAATATATTTTAATTACCTTTGAGAAATAATTGAACAAAATCAAAACGATTAGCTGCTAGAAATTGTAATGATGAACTCTAAAATTTATAAAATATATAAAAAAATTTTTTTTTTCTTTTGAATTCAATTTTACTTTTGATCGAAAATCAAATGCATCTGTTTCATTTTCAGGAAATAAATAAAAATTATAAGCTTTTAATGAATATCTAAAATATAAAAAAGAAATTTTCATGTTTCTTTTTTTTTTTTTGATTTTACCGATTTTCTGTTGGATTTAAACATCGAACCATTGCAAGACCCACTTGAACCATTAAATAATGTCTATCACACTGAAATAAATAATTCAAAATTTTTTAAATATTTATATGAAGAAAAAAAAAATTTTTTGTTTTTTTGTTTTTTACTTCATAATGACGTTTATATCGTTCAGCTGGAGTATCAAAATAATTCATTTTATCAAATGCTAATATTCCTGTAAATTCACCGTCAATTGCTACATAATCAGCATTATTTATATCATTTAAAATTTCTGGTAAAACATCATAAAAATCTAAATAAATAATAATAATTATTATTATTATTACAATAAAATTATTCTAATTTTAATATAAACTTACTATCACGATTAACATCCATTGATAGATCGAATTAAAGTTAATTGATAATATTAAAAAAAAATCTAAAAATCAAATAGAATTCTATAATTAAACTTTTTTTGTTTTTGTCTCCCATTGACATTCGATTATTTCAAAAAACAACAATCTAACGACTTTGATTTCATTGGTTGCTGATGTAACTTGCGAATTTCTTGCGACATTACTTTTCTATTCTATTATTCTTACACTTTTTCGTAATTGTAATAAATTATTTACAACGAATGCATCATCAATAAACATCTGGTCAACAAAAAAACGGTATATGTTATTCAAAAGTAAAACATTTTAGAGAGATCATTAGATTTTTGTTTTTATTTTATTTTATTTTAAAAGAAATTTCACATATTAATCTTTTTGTTATATATAAAGATTATAATGATTGAAACGAGAGATTAAATTTAATTCGATGTAATTTTGATGCTTAAAAATATAGTTAAGATGAAATTAGACAGATTTTATTTTTTGTTTTTTAAATAATTACACATTCACAATAAAAGTTTTTATTTTTCACATTTCCATTCGATAATTCATTCTAAAAAATAAAAATAAAAAACCATAAGTTTTTTTTATCGTGTTAATTAATTGTATAAAATAAATTAATTAGAAAAATTAACTTTCATTTCGATTTCTACATGATTCTTTTGTTCTATTTATATGATCATCCTTCATCTTTTTCAAGAGCAATTTGATAGACAACTAATCTCAATTGATTACAACATGTCCGAATTTTCAAATATTCTCTTAGTAAATAGTCAGTTTTCGGTCAAATTCATTCTATTCCATTAAGGAATATGTAATTTTTTTTTTAAATAAATTTACATAACTTAATAATTTTTCGAAATGTCAAGAGTTTAATTAAACATAAAAAAAGAAAAAAACATTCTAATAATGATATCTATTAGTAATATATTTCGAATAATATAGATTACAAGGTTATATCCGTATTCTCATGATAATATTTTGTTTTGTAATCATATGTTTACAATATTATTTAATTTGTTCCAGCAATTTGAAGATCCTCTTACTTAATTATTTTTTTTCCAAATGGGAATTCACCCGTATCTATATGTAAAATAGTGACTATGGTACAAATAATTGCATAAGATAATAAAATATAAAGATTAAAATTAATCGAGGAAGAGCTCCCAGAACGTATTTTTTCATACTCTGTATTTTACAGTATAACATAGTTTATCTTTCAATATTAATTTAAACATTAAATAATAAATCAAATCCATAATTCAATGGTATTGAAATAGATGAATAGTTTTTTCTCTTACCATCATAATGTTCATCGTTATAAAATGTGTACATAATGAATGATTGATGTTAATTGTTAACTATACAAATCCAAAAAAAAAAAGAAAAAAAACGTTCTGTTCATTTTCATCAAAACTTTTTGGTTTTTTTTAATGCATATTATAATCGATTATAAATGATGTATTATTCATGCAAAATGAGCTATATTACAGACGATTATTGAATCGTCTTGGTATATTGCATCATTTTTTATTAATAATAAACAATCTGTAACAAAAAGAGAGAAAAAAAAAAAAAAAAGGAAAAATTTTATAATTTATTTGTATGTGGTTTTTTTTGTTGCTTTCCAAGTGTTAAATGTATGTTTAAGGATAACATTAAAAAACATGTAATGTATGCAT
The DNA here is from genome assembly GCA_905250075.1 of Rotaria sp. Silwood1. NCBI lineage: Eukaryota > Metazoa > Rotifera > Eurotatoria > Philodinida > Philodinidae > Rotaria > Rotaria sp. Silwood1. The sequence goes on along the minus strand of CAJNOP010000875.1, from coordinate 41,200 downwards.
GGGAACATAAAATATATAATATTGGTTTTTTTTTTTGCAAAAGCTTGGTTGAGAATGAACAATTTTAGTTTTTTTTTTTTAAACGATCGAGAAGAAAGAGATAAAGAAAAGTGACAACACCGAGAGAGACAAAAAAAATCAGAAAAAAAAAAAAAAAAAAAAAAACATCTGAGATTGTTCAATTTAACTAGATGCTTTAGTCGCTCGTGCACTGGTTTTTCGTGGTGATTCTTTTGCTTGCTGTTGTTGTTGTTGTTGTTGCTGCTGTTGTTGTTGTTGTATTGATTGTGATTGTTGTTGATAAATAAGTACATATGCTGATTTACTAATAACATTATTTTCATCAATATCAGTAACACATGAATCATCAAATGTATGCCATTTTTGATCATGTATATTTTTTGCATGTGCTGTATAATGTCCACCACCTAAACCACCCATATGATTACTAACAGCAATAAGATCATATTTTGCATTTAATTTTTCAGTTGGATTAAGAACAAATTGTGATAAATCTAAATCATATATAGGACAATCAATAAATAAATCAATTTTATCACGATAATGTCTTGTATAATTAAAACGTTTTAATTGTACAATTAAAACTTTAGGTAATAACCATAGATCAATTTTTTTTGATGCATTTTTTAATTGTTTACATTTTGGACAATACCATTGATCATTATCAGATAATGTTTCTTTAGTTGTAAAATATTTAAAACAATCTAATAATGATGTTGTTGATTGTTTATGTTGACTACGTGTTTGTACACCACTATTATTTGTTGATGTTGATGATGATGATGATGATGTTGATTGTAAATTTTCTTTTTCTAAACGTTTTTTTTCTTCTTGTTCATATTTTTCAACAATTGTTGATGCAACATCAACAACTAATGTTGTATTTGTACGATTAAAATCAATATGATCATCAAGACATGATGTTAATGGTTTTGTTGTTTGAGTATAATTTTGATTAAATACACATGATGCTGTATAAAGAGATTTATCCGATGATTGATTTGAATGAGATGGTGGTAATGGGAGAAAATTACCAATTGAATTCTAGAATAATATTAATTTATATAAAAAAGAATTTATAATTAAAAGAAAATATTTTTACTTGTAAAGCATCTTGTATATGTCTTCCTGTACATTTATGTCTTGGTATATTAAGATAAATTGGTAAACCAAAATTTTGATGTAAACTATCAGCTGTACGAAATAAACATGGCATAAGTATAGTTTCATTATTTTCTTTTTTTAATGAAACAGGTACTTCATAAAAAACAATTTGATCACGTTCAAGTATATTTGTTAATAAAGCATCATCACTATATTGTAAATGTATACGATGATTATATACTTCAACAGGTAATATTAATTCAATTTTTGGTTGATGTCCATCATAATCTGATGCTAATGTTAAATCATCTTCTTGTTCATCATCTTGATTATTTGAATTAATTGTATTTAATAATAAATCATCATCAGCATCCATTGGTTCATGTATATTATGTTTTTGTTTTGGTTGAAAACGTTCACAAAAATCTTTTAATAAATTATGCATACGACCACGTTCATTTGATTTAATATAATAATATTTTATTTGTCCATTTAAACGTACATATTCAATTTTAAATATACGTATTTTTTTTTTATTTGGTAATGGTAAACTTAAAAAACAAATTGGATCAAATGTACGTCCAGATGTTTTACAATCAAGACATTGTACAACAGATTTTATTTGTCCATGAAATATATCATGTATTTTTGATTGATTACGTTTACGATAATAATCCCATTGTTCAGATGCTAATTTACTATCTTCAACAATACCATCATCATCTTTTTTTTCCATATATGGTTTTTGTTTAATTAAATTTAAATCTTCATGTAAACCATCAAGTAAAAATGACATAAATTCTTGTGAATCTTGTTGTGAATAACCACTAAATTGTGGTGCATAACGTGCAACATTTTGTTTTAATGATTTAGGTGCATAATAATTTATTTTACCTGACCACATATTTGCTATTAAATCACCATAGGCTTGTGCAACATCACCTTTCATACCTAATGGATTATCACGATTAATATGTTGTAAATATTCACGTCGAAGAAAATATTCTGTTAATGATGGTACATTTGATATACATTGTAATGCTGAATTCATAAAACATGTATTACCTAAATTAGATAGACCACATAAACCAGGTGTATAAAATGTACCACTTGGTATAGGTGATAAATTATTTCTTGTTAATATAATTGGTTCATATGTAATTAATGCATTTTTTGATAATTCAATATCGGATAATGTTATACCTGGACGAATATCAATTAATTCCCAATTATCACTATATTCATCTGTTGATGTATATAAACGATAATTTGTATATGTATCAGATATAATAGAATATATTTTACATATATCATTTTTTAAATCATCTAATTTTGTTCGACGACTACGATATATTTGTTTTGTTGTTGATATATTTTGTCGTGTTTTACGTATACGTAATGGTATAAGATATGTTTCAATTATTGTTTGATAATCACCTGTTGGTATTACTTTACGAATTATTTCTGTACCAATTTTTGTATATGTTTGTACAAGATCTTGATAAAGTTCATATGGAATAAATGTATAATCATTACCTTCAACAATATCTAAACGTAATTGTACACCATCAGGATGATCATTTGTTAATGGATCAATTAATTTTGAAAAATCAATTGGACCTGGTGGTGTTGTTTTATCTGGTGGTGAATCAATACCAACAAAACGTTTCCAATTTTCAAACCATTTAGCATCAATAATAACATATTTATCATTTTCTTGTTGTTCACGTGATAATATTTTTATATATTGATCAACTGGATTTGATGGCATTATTTATTTATTTAGATTGGTTTCTTCTTTTTTTTTTGATTATTTAGGATAGTAGAAAATATTAAGCGCGAAATATAAGTTAATATTTTAAGAAATAAGAAAAATCTAGAAATGAGTCAATATGTAAAATATAAAAATTGACGATTGTATCTTTTGTTTGGAGAAAACAATGTGCAATAGGAGAAAAGATGAAAATATATATATCAAGAAACATTACGCGAGTTATAAGCAAATTTTAGCGATGTGTCAGTATACCGATGAAGAGAAGCTATACCATGAAATAATCATACTAATAGACAAAACTTATTCGTTCATTATTACTCATGAATATAATAATAAAAAATACAAAATGACGATATTTATAAGAATAAAAAAAAACAAGAAAATTTGAAATAAAAATGCATAGATGACTTAATAAGGTATTTTATGGATTGAAGAAAAAGTAATCCAATATAAGTTTTTTCCTTTTTTTTTTTTTTATACTCATATTGAAAAACATTTTCCATCTATCTATCCTTTATTAAAATAAAAAAAAAAAATGATCGGTGGTGTTTTTATCTATAATCATAAAGGCGAAGTTCTTATATCAGTAAGATTATTTAAAAAACAAAAAATAAATTCTTAATAAATTTTTCTTTTTTTTTTTAGCGTGTCTATCGTGATGATATAGGACGAAATGCTGTTGATGCATTTCGTGTTAATGTTATTCATGCTCGACAACAATCACGTTTTCCAGTTGTTAATATAGCACGTACAAGTTTTTTTTATACAAAACGTTCAAATATATGGTTATGTGCTGTTGCTAAACAAAATATAAATGCTGCTATGGTATTTGAATTTTTAAATAAAATGATTGATATAATGCAATCATATTTTGGTAAAATAAGTGAAGAAAATATTAAAAATAATTTTGTTTTAATATATGAATTATTGGATGAAATACTTGATTTTGGTTATCCACAAAATAGTGATACAGGTGTATTAAAAACATTTATAACACAACAAGGTATAAGACCAATAACACGTGAAGAACAAACAAATGTAACATCAGCTGTAACAGGACAAATTGGTTGGCGTCGTGAAGGTATTAAATATCGTCGTAATGAATTATTTCTTGATGTTATTGAATCTGTTAATTTACTTATGTCACAACAAGGTCAAGTATTAAGTACACATGTTGCTGGACGTGTTGTTATGAAAAGTTATTTATCTGGTATGCCAGAATGTAAATTTGGTATAAATGATAAAATAACAGTTGAAAATCGTACTAAAAATCAACAATTAGATACAACAAATATAAATAATACAACAAATCCAACTAAAACATCTATTGCTATTGATGATTGTCAATTTCATCAATGTGTTAAATTATCTAAATTTGAATCTGAACATTCAATATCATTTATACCACCTGATGGTGAATTTGAATTAATGCGTTATCGTACAACAAAAGATATTAGTTTACCATTTCGTGTTATACCATTAGTACGTGAAATAGGTCGTACAAAAATGGAAGTTAAAATAGTTGTTAAATCAAATTTTAAACCAACACTTATTGGACAAAAAATTGAAATACGTATACCAACACCACCAAATACATGTGATGTACAATTATTATGTATGAAAGGTAAAGCTAAACATAAATCATCTGATAATGCTATTGTATGGAAAATGAAACGTATGGGTGGTATGAAAGAATCTCAATTAAGTGCTGAAATTGAATTATTACCAAATGATAAAAAAAAATGGAATCGTCCACCAATATCAATGAATTTTGAAGTACCATTTGCACCATCAGGTTTTAAAGTTCGGTATCTTAAAGTATTTGAACATAAACTTAATTATTCAGATTCTGAAACTATTAAATGGGTACGTTATATTGGTAAAAGTGGTTTATATGAAACACGATGTTAAAATTAATATGAAAAAAAAAAGAATTAAAATTCTTCTTCTTCTTATTTTTTTTTTTTGTTCCATTTCTGTTGACTTTATTTTCTTATATTTACATTCCGTATTTCAAACAACAGATTTCTTCTTACATTTATATATAAAATCTTTTTTTTCTTTGGTATGATCATTATTTATGTAGAATATATATATATATAAAATAAACTTTCCAATTCTTCTTGTCTTATCTCTAATTAAACAAAAACAAAAAAAAACCATTTTCAATTATGAAATTCGATGCTAAATTAGATTTTACAAATGATAAATAGTTCTAGTTTTTATTTGTAAAATAATTTCATTGTTTACATATGATATAAAATGAATGAAACAAAAAAAAAAAAATATTTATCGAACTGATTTATGTTGTTATATAATCTCTTTTGACATTATCATTATAAATGAAATTCATGTATATTATATAACTGTAACTTGATATATATATGTGTTAAGTTCATATAATAATTAGTTTTATGATGATGTTAGTTTCTAAATTTGATATGAGATTTACAAAAAAAAAAAAATGTAAATTAATGTTATGAATAGAAAGAAAGTTGTTAGAACAAATTCTATAATATTAAAATATAAAACAGGATGTAATTATTGTTGTTAATCATAGAGAGAGAAGATTTTATTCTATCTATTTTTGGATACATTTCTTTATACTCTAGAAATACAATAAGAAGATAGTTTATATTGTAACAAGATGTGTGTTTTTTTTTATCATACATCAATCATGTCGGCCATGGAGAGGAGGTAGGTCGGAATTGCTAATTGTATAGTTTAACACGCCTCTTTTGAGAAGATGTTTCATAAAAAAAAAAAAGAGTATCTGAGATAGTCTATCGAATTTTGTCCTAGGAGAGAAGTTTACTCGAAGGCTATGTACCAGAGATGGACAAAGTCGCACCGTGCCATTGCTCACACCTACGCTACACTACTCTGAACTTCGATGAGCGCATGTTTAGAGCATCCCGGTATTCGGTGGAGTTTGAGAAACTGATTGATAGAGCAAAGAGAAAGAGAGATATGCGTAGCGCCTCGGCGCGGGGAGGCGCGGTGCGACTTTGTCCATCTCTGCTATGTACAGCATGTGAACTATGAATATTTGAAAGTTGAGAAATACTTAAAAAAGAATCGATTATCGAATTCACACTTAAAACTTTGCACAGAGAGAGATCGTAATGAGAATAGTTTATTATGAGAGTTAAAAATTTTCTCGCAGATCTCTCAGCGATATTACATTTGCCTTGATATTTTGCGATCTGTTGATATTAGAGTTTGTCAAGATCAACATTTTCTAACTCGAATTAGAATCGTTTGAAAGATACAAGATACTTATTTTTTTGTAATTATTTATATTGAATGATTAGTGCATTTTCGATCTGGTTATCGGAAAATTTTCAAATTCAAAACTAGCCCAACGAATTCGAATTATGTAAAAAGGATATCCTGATAAAGTTGGATTTTGGCCGAATTTCAATGCTGACTGTATGGTTTTTTTCAGCGCATTTATATATATATCCACGACTTGTCTATCGTTAGATGTCACTAATATCCTCATTAAGTTCGACAGCTTCTTAAAAATAAGAGAAGTAAATTAAATAATAAATTCTGATTTTATTTGAAAATTATTTTTCAAAGATAAATTCAATAAAATTTAGAAGATCTATAATCATCATTACAGATGTAGTTGCCAAGATACTTGACATTTAGTAAAATAGATAGGACTGAATCAATTCATATCGACTATAGAATAATTTTACATTAAACATGGCAGCCCCTACCGGAGCCATATCTGCACCATTAGATCCTTCAGCTCCATCATCGGCGGATACAGCAGCAGCAGCAGCAGCTACTTTATCATCACCAAAATCAATGGAACAATTAATGAATGAAATCGATCAATTAAAAAAAGATGTTGATACAACAACAAAAACCTTGGAAAAAATTGATACTGGACGAAAAAAAGCTGCTGCTAATCGTGATCGTTCAGTTGAAGGTCGTACACAAATTCGAGATTTAAATGAACGTCTTATTAATCTTCAAAAACAAATTGATGCAATGACAAAAGATTCTGATCCAAAATTTCCAGTAAAAAAATTTGATAAAACAAAAAAATCGGCATTAAAAACTTTATCAAGTCTATCAAAAGATCTTAATCAAGTTGATAAACATCTTGAAAGAGCAACTGGAACAATACCAGCAACTACTACATCTACAGGTGATCTTCAACCAGCTGCAACACCAGCTGATGGTCAACCTGTAGCTGCACCACGAGTATCAACTGAAACTGAAAATACAAAAGGAGTTGGAGCACTAATGAGAAAACTTCCATTTGGTGGTAAAAAGAAATCATCATCAAAGAAATCACATGATACTACGACACCAACAGCAACAGAACCTATTCATAAAACGGATGATGCAGCAGAAAAGAAGACGAAAGATGAAGCACGAAGTGATACTGAAGAAGAGGAGGACGAAGAGGAAGACGAGGAAGACGAAGAAGAGGAAAGTGATGATGATGATGTTGTGTCAGATAAGAAAAAAGGTAAAATAAAATTAAAATTTAGCAAAATTTCTTCATAATACATTAATTTTTTTTTGTTTTTAGTACCCGAGAAATCACCTCGATTATTAAAGAAAACTGAACCAATTATTATAAATCGAAAGAAAATAGAAGTATCTGATGAAGAAAGTGATCTAAGTGAAGATGATGATGAAGCTCAGGATGATCGTCAATTATTAGATGAACTTAAAAGTCAAACATTAACAGATGAAAATGGTAAAGATTTAACCGGTCATGGTCGTCGATCACGTTCACCTGCAACACCACGTACTAGTAAAAAAACATTAGGAGTTAAAACCGATCTTATACCATCTTCATCACCAAAAATTAAAAAACCAACAACAATAATATCATCACCTATACCAACACATAAAAAAATACAAAGTCCAAAAGGACGTACTGAAATTCCAATAGTTAAAAAAAAACGAGATGATGAAAGTGAAGAAGAAGAAGAAGAAGATTCTTATTTTGAAGAAGAAGATGAAGAAGAACTTCGACATTTACGTGAACCAGATGATCATGAAGAATATGTATCTGATCATGATTATGATGAACAAAAAGAAGAAGAAGAAGAAGAACAACCAACATTAGTTAATGCATATGTACAAGAACTTCGAACAAATAAATATTTACCAGGAACACAATTTATTGTTATACAAGATTCAATTGGTGAACAAACTGGTGATTTAACTATACATAAAAATGATATATTAACACTTGTTGAACAACGTTCAGATGATTGGTGGTTATTTAAAAATATTGAAACACAACAACAAGGTTTAGTACCAATTAATCTTATTCATTTGTTATCTAAACAACAAATACGACGACGAATAAAACCAACAACATCAGCAATAACACTTGTTAATGCATTTAAAGATAAAAATAATATTCCTACTGGTTTTGTACCATCAGATTTAGCTGAATTAAGTCAAATTGAACAATATCAATTATGGCAAAATCTTATACCAAAAATGACTGAATCAAATCTTGCTTTTACTGATCTTCATTGGCGTGCTGATACCGATAAATTACAAGTACATGATGTCATACATCAAAAAATTCTTACACTTAAAGAATGTGTTAAAATACCTCGAGTTAAAGGTGAACAGGTAAATACTTTTTTATATTTATTCAATACAAAAAAAAAAAAGAAGACGATTGTAAAACTATTTAAAAAAAAAAATCTAAGTCAAAATTGAATTATTTTCATTTTAATAATAAAATACTTTTCCTTTTTTTTCAATAATAGTTTGAATATATTTGGTATGTAATTACTTTTTTTCGCTCGATTGATTAGTACTATTTTTTTTTGCTGTTTGTTAAATTTTTTATAGTAAAAATTTTCATTTTCTATAGATTCGTGTTTTGGATCGATGTGTTCGTGTATGTCTGTATGATGGTGCTGACGTCATTTCGAATATTCATACTGTTCGAGCACTTATTCCATCAAAAATTGATGAACGAGATTTAACTGAAGATTGGCATTTTGTACGTAATGGTCCAAATACATTAATTGATGAACAACCTGAATTACTTATACGTTCAAATACATCAACTTCTGGTCAAAATCTAAAATTACTTATGGAATTATCATTATGGTGTCAATCAACAGTAACACAAGAAAAATGTGAAATTGCTTGTGGTTGGTCAACAGTTTCAATTGATGATGATGAACCACCATTAATAACAGATACAAAAAATTATAATGAACTTTTAAAAGGTGGAAATATAGATGAAACAAATATTTTACTTGATCCACAATATAAAATTCTTAGTTCAGATGGTATATCAGGTATGATTGATCGTTTTAAACGAGCACGTATTAAATTTTCAATTGAATCACGTGAAAGTGATGTTGATTTACTTTATGATAATTTACCAATACAATCAATTATTGTACCAATTAATATAATAAAACCTATTGTTTTTTTTCGTAATGAACTTGCATATCAATTATATAAACGTCAACATCCAACTAATTTATCAACAACACCAATTGATTCAATATTTTTAAGTACATTTTTTCAATCATTAAAACAATCTGATCTTATTTATACATTAAATCGTTTATATAGTGTAAGAAAACATCGTTATCTTACATCATCATCAAGTTTACAACAACAACGTAAATTATTTATAAATACATATGAATTATTTATTTATCCTCTTCTTCAATATCGACAATTACCAGTATATGACTTTCATGATAAAATAATATTAATTGAACGAAAAAATTTAATAAATGATTTAATTAAACGTTTATTACCAAGAAAAAAACATCCTGGAGATGATATTCTTTCATTATTACTTGATCCAAGTTTAACAGATAAATGGACACCATTTACAACAGATGAAATTAGTTTTTCATTACAAAAATATACTCATGATTTTACAAATGATATTGTAGCTTAGATTTTAGTGTATTGTAAAAAAAGAAGAAAAATAAATAAAACAAAAATTTGCATTATAAAAGTTCTCGTACAAATAGATGAAAATTGAATTATTTAAAAATGAGATATTTTATATAGAAAAAATCATTATCAGATTGTTTTTTTTTTCTTCATATGTATCAAAATATAAATTATTTATAGAACTAAAGATTGCTATTCTATAAGATTTATTTTGTTATCATGTTAAATATTTTCCTATCATATGTATTGTCTTATAGAAAATATTATATTCAATATGAGATAAATATCTTCAATGTTGCAAAGATTTTTTTTTTTTACAAATCTTTTCATATTTGTTTTGCAAGACATTCTATTGTCAAATTTTTATTCAATATTTTAGATTGAAAGCATTGGAAAAAAAAAATTTCTCATATTTCTCTAATCATTCTATCGAAAAAGAAATTAAGTAGGTGACAGGAAAAACCTTCAACTTTAATCTTGTTATGTAATCCTTTTGATTTCATGACATATCATTGATATTATTAAAAATAAATAATCAAGGTCTAAATAAGAGAAGCTTTCGCTAACAAATATCAAAAGAAAAAAAAAAAGATCAAATAAACAATAATAAATCGAGAAGTTTTTTACTATGATACTTATAACTATTTTTTGATTGCTTGAAAAATAACCAATTGAATAGAAGATTTATGTAATCAGCTGTTTGTTATTTGTAATCTGAAAATAATCGGTCAGTAATTCAAACACAAGTGAAAACAAGACAAAAAAGACATACATTTCATTTTTTTTTTCTTCTTATATATAGATATTAAAAAATCAATTCTGTCATTTGTCATAATATTACAAGAAGCAAAACAATATTAAAAAAACTTGATCGTTTCTTTTTTATTTTCAAAGTTTTATTCATTCAATTACCCTCCTTCCCTTATCCCAAATTAAATTTTGATGTTCATATATCTGTGAATGTCAAAACCTAGTGATAAAAATTCATCGATTCGCTTGAAACGCGATCATCCAAATAATTCATTTGACGAATCAAATTCATCAACAAAATCTTCGACATCATCAATAAAAAAATTAAAACATCAACATAATAATACTACAACAATTTCAATGGATAAAGAAACACATAATCGTTATTCAAATGGTTCATCATCTTTTATATCATCAAATTCAACTAAAAAACTTATTATTAAAAATTTAAAAAGTTCGTATAGAGAAAATTACTTTCTTTCTTCTCAAAAACTTTTATTTTTTGTTTTTACATATATTTCTTTTCTTTTATTAGCATCATCTCTTGTATTACCATCAGATTATTTTGATAAAATATGGCCATTACTTAAACAAGCATTAGAAGCTATACTTAATGGTACAATAAGTCCAACAAATGAAGAACAACTTTATCGTCATATTGATCATTTATGTACAACATCAACAAATGATACAAATACTTCACAACCAAATCTTCTCTATGATAATTTACGAAAAGTACTTGATGAACATGTACAAACATTTTTACCGACTTTATTAAAGTAATTTTTTTGTTTTTGATTAAAATTTTAGAAATAAACAAAAAAAATATATATGTTTTGTATTTTTAGTGAAATTAATGATAGTAATGATTATCTTCGTATACTTAATTCAATATGGAATGATCATATTATACGATCAGTAGGAAAATTTTTTTTTTTTTGTTTTTATTAATTTCTTTATTTTTAGAGTCTTATTCGTCAATTATTTATTGTACTTGATCGAACTTATGTTTTACATGCAGCTGTACCAAGTATATGGTATTAAAATTTATCATATATATATATATATTATTTGTTTTCAAAAAAAAATCTGGTTGTTTTTCTCTTAGGGAACTTAATCAAGATTTATTTCGTCGTTATATTATGCAAAATTCAATTATTTCAAATAGGTAAAAAAAAAAGAATTTTTTTTTTTGAGGTATATTGAATTTTTTTTAAAATTTATAGATGTATCAATGGTATTCTTAAATTAATTGAACAAGAAAGGCGAGGTGAAACAATTGATAGAAATTTAATTAAAAATCTTATTCGTATGTTAATTGATTTACATGTAAGTTACAATCTTCTTTTTTTTTTTTACTTATACTTTATTATTATTTTCGTACATTACACAATTCTCGAAGGTATTTGATAATAGCGAATGACTATATTCTATTTAGTTTTGTTTTGTTACTATTATATAAAAGTTGAATACCTTTGAATCATAGAGGTTCTACAATTTTAAACATTACCTAGAAGTAAAATAACAGTTCCGTCTCCGGTTTCAATTACTAAAAATAGTTCCGGTTCGTTTCCTGAAATAAACTATAGAACCGGAACTATTAACTTATTAGTTAGGTACGAAAATTTAAAAATCTATTTTGAGAAATTTTCATTATAAAATACTTAGGGCAAACCAAAAGTTCGTAGAACGGTTTTAAAGAATCTTGTCGGATAAGGTAAACTATTCAAAAATGAAAAACCAAATATACCATGTTGTAGGGCTTTTTGAGGTGCGTCGAATGGTATATAATAAATCCTGTTTTCATAAGACTTTGAAGAAACTAGAGTCAATTTACTGATAGACGACTACGCACCCACATTGACAAGATGACCGGAGCACAGATGTCCATCGCGGTTGAAAACTGACCGCTGCCGCGCCGCGACGATAAAAGAAAAAAGCTAACGCGCCGCTGCCGCGACGCCACCAAAAATAACCATGCCGCGATGATTGTTAGAATAATGTTGTGAATTTTACGATCTGTGACTGTTCAGGACTAGAGCTGTTGTTACCAATCGATAAGATTCGTTGAATCTCATAGTTTTGCACTTGCAAACATTGAAATTCTATTCGAATTCATGCATTTTTGCATTGTTCTCCAAAAAACCTACCGCTACCACGCCGCTGCCGCGATAGTTAGTTAAAAAACGACGGCTGCCGTGCCGCACCGCGATGGTTATTTGAAAAAACAACCGCTACCGCGCCGCCACAGCGGCGGTGGCGGTAGCGGCAGCGATCGCGCCGCGATGGACATCTCTGGACCGGAGATGCTACATATATGAAGTTGTAGCCCGTCAAAAACTCTGCAAAATCGTATGTGAGAAAAAATATTTTACAAATACTTTCGACTAATCCCAAGGATCACAATATTCAGTAACCTATCATACTTAGGTGAGGGTGTGAGTATGGATGCGTAGTCGTCTATCAGTAAATTGACTCTAGTTCGTTCAAAGTCTTATGATTTATTATATACGATTCGACGCATCTCAAAAAGCTCTACAACATGATATATTTGGTTTTTCATTTTCCGACAAGATTCTTTAAAACCGTTCTACGAACTTTTGGTTTGTCCTAAGTAGTTGAAATTAAAGATGCTATATATTGAAATATTTTATTTCAAGATCAGAAGAATAATCATCGAATTCTATTGAACGAAGGAGAGTTTAAACAAAGTTTTCTTTTTACATCAAAGAGTATAGATTTGATGATTGCGATAATATAAGAGACAAATTTCAGAATGTATTATTTGAAATTCTGATTTGTTTAGATCAATTTTTCTATAAAAACAAAAAAAAATGATCGATAGAAAATTTTAGTTTCTAAAAATAAATTTAAATTTAGTGAAACTGATAGTCGTTCAGAAATTTAATAAAAAAAACAAACAAAAATATCTCTTCTTTAACTTTCAAATGGAATGTTTCTTGCCTTATCACTTACTTATATCTTCAATTTATCCACTATCTGTAACAGAGATGGACAAAGTCGCACCGCGCCTCCCCGCGCCGTTGCTCACGCCTACGCTACACTAGTCTGAGCTTCTATGAGCGCATGCTTAGAGCATCCCGGTATTCGGTGGAGTTTGAGAAACTGATTGGTAGAGCAAAGAGAAAGAGAGATGTGCGTAGCGTCTAGGCGCAAGCAGTGGCGCGGTGCGATTTTGTCCATCTCTGATCTGTAACTATATAATAAGTGACATTTAGATTTGTTTTTAAAGGTTAATAGAAATAATTTTTCGAACGGTAAGTCGAACCTATTTTCGATTGTCTATCAAATCAAATTCAATAGGAACGATATTTTTGTTTCTTTTTTTTATGTAAAAAAAAAGATAATATTTATTTTTAGCTTTATCGAAAAGATTTTGAACCATTATTTTTACAATCAACTGAAGAGCTTTATCATAATGAAGGTCGTCATTTAATTCAAACATTAGAAATTAGTCAATATCTTCTACATGTTGAACGTCGTCTTCGTGAAGAACAAACACGATTAACAAATTATATTGATCAATCAACAAAGTAAAATAATAAATATTTTAATTTTTTTTTATGGTATATTAAATATTTATTTATTTATTAGAGTTCAACTTATTCATATTGTTGAAAATAATTTAATTACACTTCATATTAAAAATATACTTTCAAAAGGTTTTGATATACTTATCAATGAAAATCGTTATTCATCTGTTGCATTAATATATGATTTATTTTTACGAATTGGTCAAATTGGTATCAATGATCTTCGTGAAGCATTTGGAAATTATATAAAAGTAAAAAGAAAAAAAATATTTGTTTTATGTTTATTTTCTTTTTTTTAAGACATATGGTCGTGCACTTATAATTGATGTTACTAAAGATGATAAAATGGTTGATGAATTACTTGAATTTAAAGAAAAATTAGATCATTTTCTTCATGAATGTTTTCATAATAATGAAAAATTTTCTAATATACTTAAAGATTCATTTGAACATTTTATGAATCAACGTGTTAATAAACCTGCTGAATTAATTGGTTTGATATTTTTCTTTTTTTTTGGCATATTTTTATTATTTCGTTTTTTTTTTTTAGCTAAAGCTGTTGATGCAAGATTACGTTCTGGAAATAAAGAAGCATCAGAAGAAGAATTAGAAAAAATTCTTGATAAATTACTTATTTTATTTCGTTTTATTCATGGTAAAGATGTATTTGAAGCATTCTATAAAAAAGATTTAGCAAAACGTTTATTAGTTGGAAAAAGTGCATCAGTTGATGCTGAAAAATCTATGCTACTTAAACTTAAACAAGGTTAGAAAGATTGTTCTGGTTTTGTTTTTTTTCAATAATAGATATATGTTTAAGATTTTTTTTTTTTGTTATCTATTTTATAGAATGTGGTAATGTATTTACAAGTAAACTTGAAGGCATGTTTAAAGATATGGAATTATCGAAAGATATTATGATAGCATTTGAACAAGTAAGATAAATTTTAAATTTATTCAGCATATAATAAGAATATAAATTTAAGTCTAATAATTAGTTATACGTAAAAAAATGTAAGTCAAACAACTAACGAGAAAAGTATACGAAGTATTCAGCTTACGAGGGAACATTTTCAATTGTCAAATTTCTTTTGAGTTCGGACTTTGTACATAAGATAGACCTTAGTGAAGTATGAAAAATCTCCTTAGACTTTCTGTTCAGAATTGTAGGCATTTTTGCCTAGGTTATGGTATATACTATGATCTACAGGGTGTAACATAACCATTACGACTCCATCTAGAACTTCAAGTATAAATGATATCAAAGAGTTTTATATACCAGATTAATGCTCTTCAAAAACTGGATTTATGAGTATGATTAATAGATTTTAGAACAATTATTGCCTATGAAATGTCTGGAAATACGAGCACATTTCGGTATGTATTTCCAGACATTTCATAGGCAATAATTGTTCTAAGATCTATTAATTATACTCATAAATACAATTTTTGACGAACATTAATCTGGTATATAAAACTCTTTGATATCATTTATACTTTAAGTTCTAGATGGAGTCGTAATGGTTATGTTACACCCCTGTAGGCTCAGTGGCATAGCCAGGAATTTTCCAAGGAGGGTGCACACCAGCAGCAAAATAAATTTTCGTTTCTCAAAAAGATTTTTTCGTCCGTACTCTCCTCCAGATATTTTTTAGCCAAGGGGGGTGCCCGAGCACCCTGTGCACACCTCCTGCCTAGGCTAAAATGTCTACAATTCTGAACAGAAGACCTAAGGATATTTAATCTCTTGGGATTTTTCATATCTCACTAGGATCTATTTTATACACGAAGTCCGAATTTGACCGTTGAAAACGTTCCTTCGTTAGACTACGATCGTTTTACTAAAATTTTGTCAATCAATAGATGTAATAGTTAAGGATGGTATCTTTCTTCTTAGTTAATATTTTTTTTATTTAAAAATGACGTTTTTTTTACAGCATATGCACAATCGTGAAGTTCCTGGAAATATAAGTATGTTTGTATCTGTATTAACAATGGGTTTTTGGCCAACATATCCAACAGTTAGTGCTATTCTACCACCTGAAGTAAATTATTTATTTAGTTTGTGTTTTTTATATTTTTATTTAATAAATATTATATTTAAGCTTTGTCAATTACAAGAAATATTTACAAAATTTTATTTAAGTAAACATACAGGAAGAAAACTTCAATGGCAATATTCATTAGATCATTGTTTATTAAAAGGATGGTTAAAAGAAAAGGTTTAATTCAAAAATTAAAATTCAAAATAAAATATATGTTTTTTATTTTTATTAGACAATCAAAGAATTTCAAGTATCACTTTATCAAGCACTTGTTCTTCTTCTTTTTAATCAACATATTGATCTTAGTTATAAAGATATTCAAGAACAAACGAAAATTCGTTCGTAATCATTTATATTAAATTATTATTTTATTTATATTTTAAACATTTATTCTTATATATTTTTTTTTGTAGAAGAAGCAGAATTACAACGAACTTTACAATCATTAGCTTGTGGAAAAATTCGTTTATTAAATAAAAAACCATTAGTAAAGAACATTGTTTTTTTAATGTTGATAATTATTTATTTTTTTTCTTCTTCTAGAGTAAAGATATTAATATAACTGATCGATTTACATTAAATACATCATTTGATCATAAATTAATTCGTATAAAAATAAATCAAGTACAATTAAAAGAAACAGTTCGTAGAAAAAATATTTAATTTTTGTTTTTTTGTCAAAAGAAATTTTGCTTCTTTTTGTAGCCTGAAGAAAATACTTCAACAACAGAACGTGTTGTACAAGATCGTCATTATCAAATTGATGCAGCTGTTGTACGAATAATGAAAACACGTAAAACACTTGGACATGCTCAATTAATATCTGAAGTTTTTGCTCAATTAAAATTTCCAATATCAGTATGAATAAATTTTTGTTTTAATAAAGAAAAAAACATTCCTTTTTGAATTTTATTTTTTTTTATTTAGACAGCAATTGTTAAAACACGTATTGAAAGTTTACTTGAACGTGAATATATGAAACGATCAACGGATAATGCTAATATATATGAATATGTTGCTTAAAAATAGGAAGATCTATACATAAATATTTATTTTATTAAATTTGTATGTTAAGTCATTTCTTCTATATATATATTTTTTTTTCGTCTTGTCATTCGCTTTTTTGTTTACCTTTTTTTCTTTTTCTCAAATAACCATGTGCTTATCAAAAAGCGATGAAACCGATTTTTTTTTGCTCTTAAATAAAATATGTGTGTAAAACAAGAAACTTCTGCAAATCAATTCTTTTGATTATTCTTGAGTAATTAATAGAATATAAATAAAGGGTACATAACTAGAAGTGCTTCAGATTTTACTCAAACCGTTCGATTTTCAAAACTTCAACCGAATCGACTGATCCGGTTTCAAGTATGAACGGCGATTAGTGTCGGTGAGTGTGTGTGAATGTTGGTGGATGCGACCGAAATAAGTCCCATGTCTAGAGATGTGCGGAATCGGAACCTAACAAAAGGTTCAATTCTTTTTATAAAAAGTGATCTAGGAAAATCATAATATTCGCGCACAAATATTTCATTGGTTAGTGTTTATGATATCGACACATGAAGCACTGTTTGAACTATACATTGACTAAAATCTAAGAATAACTACGCTTCTCATTGTTCTTTTTTTAAATCCAAGGAACATAAAGCACACTTCTCATTTCTCCATACTTCTGTATACTTTTTTGTGCTTCTCGGCACTTCTTTGTATTTATAGCGTATGCTTTTCTCGGATCTTGTGGATTATAATCCATCATATTTCAAAATCGACTTTTATTCAAGAGAACCACATTTTCCAACAACAGAAGCAATAATTTCGACAAATAAAAGACTTGTCTACTCTTCTGGTGGCTAAATTTCTGCGATGTTGGGTGTTACTGCGAGTCTTATTTTTTCTACACTCACAGTTCTTGATAAAATAATTATGATTTAAAAAAAAATATCTTAGCACACTATTTTATATTATTTTATTAAATAAAATGAAGATTGAATTTATATAAATACGATTGATTTTATTCGTTTAGCCCCTTGAAGATGGAATAACTGTATAAAAAAAACAATAAAGTTTTTCAAAACTTTGAAATGATATATTCATTTCCATTAATGTAAAGCACAAATGCCTAAAAGTATTTCAAAGTATGATAATCTGGGTATGGGTGTAGGTATTTTCTTCTTTACACTGATACTTACACCAACACCCTCCTTTTGTAAGTTTCTAGTTACCTTTGACTTCATGATATGACTTACTTATCTACGGAAATTTTTTTTCTACTAACTAGCTATAGAATTTATTTTAATTATAATACATTAATAATTTCAAATAGTTCTCTTAAGTCTGCATCAATCTCTGCGACATAAATATCAACATTTTTAAATATTGTCTAACATTGTTTGACATGACTGATTGTTTTCAACGCACATAAATCTATTCTTATGGCAATTTATTCACTTCATTCAAAGCAAATATTTTTGTTTTTATCGTTTGTATGCTTTTATATTAGTTCAGATTTACTCAATAGACATCAAGGTACAGTGTGTGATTGGTACAGAGACATGAGAATAATGATGTTTGCAGAAAAACCGTTATTAATTTTGGCATTGTATAGATCAATGAAAAAACAAGTTAGTTTATCAGTCCATTATATTAATAGTTAAGAAAGAATCTTATTTTCAAAGTAAATAAAGACTATCTTTAAAACTCATGATGTACTCAAGCAGTGTTTTATCTAGGTTTCGTTTTCCGAGTGGGCGAATCGAAATTTCGGGTGGGCGGCGCCCACTCGGCCCACCCAGTAGATGAATGGCTGCTGTATATTTTCTAGTGGACGAATCAAAATTTCGGGTGGGCGGCGCTCACCTAGCCTATCCAGTAGATAAATCACTGTACTCAAAAATAAAGCCAACTGAAATTTTCCATTGGCCCTTAAAAAAAGATAGAGGAATGTTGATTCTAGATAACACTAAAACCCGAACTATTTCTCTCTTTTTATTTTAAAGCTATTTAAAAATGTCCTCAGACATTTAGCTGTGAAATAGACTATAGTTAACCTCGAATAATTATTGTCTAAATATTATGAATCTTCATTCGTAACGTTATAAAGGGCAAAAGAAAAAGTGTAGTGTGACATTGCGTTTCGTGTATACTCACTCAAGTGAAACGAAATATGTATTGTAAAGAAGAAAAAAAATACTGCACTAGCCGGGAATCGGACCCGGGTCGCCCGCGTGGCAGGCGAGCATTCTACCACTGAACCACCAGTGCTGATATAAACCTACTCACACTATACTTTTGACGCTACCTTAAAATTAACATAGATATTTTTTTTTATCAAAATCAAAACAAACGAAAATGATAATGATAATAATTTTTAAGTTAATCTAAAAAAGATAAATATATAACAACAAAAAGTATTCTTCTAATATTGATAACGATGTTCGTTTATGTAATTCACAATAAATGACGAAACAGAAAATAAATTTTAAATGAGAAACTGTCGAATACTACAAGAGGCCTAGTATGTTTTATACCTGTTTTCTATGTAGTTATATAAAAGACAAAGAAATGAGTCATACATATGATTAGAAAGGTATTAAATGATGAAAGATTTTTTTTTTTTATTGACATTTTAATACAAATCAAAATGATCTTAATAATTAAACTATTTTTATCTAACTACGATCATGATATATTTATTAATTAAATTAAATGAATAAGAAAATTTTAATATGCTTAAAAATTAAGAAAAATAAATCAAAAAAATCATGTGAAAAATTTTTCAATCTAAAGCTCTAGTTTTACGATTAATCAATGGTATAAAAGGATAAAGAAAGAGGAAACAGAAAAAAATGCACTGGCCGGGAATCGGACCCGGGTCGCCCGCGTGGCAGGCGAGCATTCTACCACTGAACCACCAGTGCTTAATACTAATCCCTTTCCATCTTTATTACATATTTACTCGAAGGATTAGTAACATTGATTTTGTTTTTTGAGATTCTAGTAGAATATTTGATTCTTAAGTCGCTTGATAAACTATTTGCGCAAAATTATTTGTTAGTGACATAGGCGAGCACGCAAAAAATGCGATGAGAAGTTTTCTGGAGTCCGATCTTTGTGAAAATTTTATTATAGATGTGATTCATCGTGTAGAATCTATCCTAAAAGTATCGAAACTTTTTTTTTCATATGATTGAAGAAATATTTCTAAAACAAACCTTGTAAAACATCAAAGTTAAATAAAAAAAATACATATGCCTCATTTTGTCTGAAACAGCCCATTGATTCATCATAGCTCTGCAATAATAAAATCTCGTTATTTGATATAAATGAAAAAGAATCTGGTTGGTTTTTTTGGCAATATCAAAATTTAGTTCTTACGCTCTTCATTTCTACGATAAGTATTAAATTCGAGATATTCATGTACTTTGGTACTAGTAACTTACAAGATCTTGATTGAATATCTGTTCAGAATTGGCTTAGTAGATGAATATTTACTAGATACTCTCCCAGTTTCTATAACGTTTCGATGAAAAAAAATTTTCAACGAGTTATTATATTGAACATTTAAAAGAACTTTTTTCGTCAAATGCAAAAACTCACTAAGTACTCTAAAGAATTAAAGTTCTTGTGACATACTCGTAGTCGCGAGTACACTGAACTCAGTATATTCACTAGAGACGTCCTGCCATAAAAAATTCACAACTCAATTAAGAGATATTATTTTTGTTTAAAAATTGCATCAGATATTCTCAAATATTTTTAGATTTCCATAGATAAAGTATGGTCAAGAAAGTTCACTTGGACCCATTTTGTGAGTTAGTCAAAACTTAAGGCAACTTGAAAAGAATATACTTTATAAAGTACGCTGGAACTCAAAAGAGTAATTAAAACAATGACTTTATGAATTCTGACATAAAAGCTCATATAAGTGTACTAAACTCAATCATGTGCACTGATGGTTCAATGGTAGAATGCTCGCCTCCCACGCGGGTGACCCGGGTTCGATTCCCGGTCAGTGCAAGTTGTTTCTTATTCCAGTTGCTTTTTTTCTATCATTCAAAACTTATATTTCTAATCGAAAGAATTTATTTACATTATTAAAAAGTCAAATGAAAAGAATTAAATGTCAATTTTGATGAACAGTACTCATAGCTTGTGCAAGTTCTTTTAAATTTAATTCTAATGATCTTACTTCATCATCATGTCCAGCTAATTTAGCTCGTTCAATAAATTGTATAACTTGATAATATTGTTGAATAAATGGTTCTAATTCTTCTGATATTTCTAATGAATTATGATTAATATTTGGAATATTGAAAATAATTTGTTTCATACGTTCATGATCTAAACGTTTTTTTTCATCACGTACTTGTTTTATATCATCTTCATTTGGTACACGTCTGGTTGATATTGAAAAATTTTTTAAAATTTGTATTGAATATGTACGAATATTATGACAAATTGTAGTATAACGATTTTTTGATGTAGGATCATATTCATTTATATTTGAAGATTTATCTGCTAATTTAACAATATATTTTCTAAAATGAATTAAAGAATAAATTTAAATTTTTATCGATATTTGTTTAAAAAAAAACAAAAAACATACGATATTGAATCAATTTTTCCATAACTAACATTTAATTGTTGATATGTACGTTGAGCATCAATGATTTGATATTTAGTATCTCCATTTCTGTTAAATGATACTTTTAAAATATTTCATTTTTATTAATTAATTTGAATAAAGATTCTTACAAAAGAGAATTGATTATAGTTAAATATGTTGGATGTAAATGATTATATTCTTTTTGTGCTTCAATAATTTTCTAAAGAAACATGCTTTTTTTTTCTATTATTAAAAATAAAAATTTACTTCATAATGAAGAAATATTTCATCTTTTTGAATATTTTTAAAACATATTTGACGATAAAAATTATATAAATATTTTGTACAAGGTATACAAATACGAAGATAATCTTCATTTTGTTTATCATTAATAATTGTTGATGAAGTTATAGTTTTTAGATTAATTAATTGTTCAACTGCAAGATTATTTGTTGTTGAAAAAGATGATGTATTTGTATCGATAAAACATCCTAATAAAAAACAAAAACTTTTCCCCCGCAGTCTAAAATGTAGAACTCATATATATGCTTTATCCTCATTAAACTAACATAAAAACACTGTAGGTACGTTCTCAGAATAATATCTTATTTATTTCTATAGTTCAAAAAGAAAGTTTGTTTTTTAGTGGTAATATATATTTTTTATTTGTCTTGCTGTTATTCGCTCGTAGTTTTTTTCTTCTAATTTAACATTATTATGATTATTTGAACCATTACTTTAATTGGCAAATAAGTCTGTTGCACACATCCATTGATACTTTCCTATCATTTGATACTTAGTAAATTACAAGTTTTTGCTTAGTGGAAAAGTTCGTTATGTTAACAAAAAAGGAAATTGAGCAGTTAGCTGATAAACAAAATTCTGCATGTATGTACATGAGATCAATCAACTCGGGACCTGTAAATCCACGTTTTAATGGATCCGAAGCCGTGTTTGTAAGGATCCGCCGTTTCCTAGCAACAGTAGACCTCAACACACTACCATATATCTCGATAGACTCAGAAACACTAATATTAATTATTTTCCTATGTTATAACTTGATCAATTCATGCTTATTATGTTGATCAGATGACGAGTGTACAAAAATTTTTAAAAAAAAACTGAATGATTTAGAACATTCACAAATTTATTTCAGCTGTTTGGATTTTCTAGAAAGACTTTGCACAATCTAACGAAGGAACATTCCCAAGTGTCACATCGCTTTTGAGTCGAGCGTATGAGGATTATGTAGGTTCTAATGATCTATGAATCCTCCCAAAAAAAGTTCGTGCCGCTAGCTTCTTACTGCTGGGATATAGCATTTTTACTATATGTTTCGGAAAAAGCCGTGGTCCCTCTCAGGAAAAGTGAGTTTTGAGTTTCAGCCTGAAACTTTGCATGTATATAGGCCTCAATGAGAACAGTTTATTGTGAATGTTTCAGATTTTTTGGTTGCTCCTAGTCTGAGATAAGAACATCGGATCCGCTGGGGTATATGAGCAATTTTATGATAATTGTATCTTGGGATAGGTGCAACGAAAAAAAAGCTGAAACTTTCACAATAAAGTATTCTCATTGAGATGCAAAGTTTGAAATTGAAATTCAAAATTCAATTTTCCAAGTGTTCCTGAGGGGGACCACAGCTCTCTTTTCTTAAACATACAGTAAAAAGGCAGTATCTCAGCAATAATAAGCTAGCAGCACGAACTTTTTTCAGAGAATTCATAGATCGTTAGGATCTACATAATTCACATATGCTCGATTTAAAAGTGATGTGACAGTTGAGAATGCTTCCTCGTAAGTCTTATGATCAATATTATTCAATGCCTCTCTATATTGCTAAGATACTTCAGAAAATGAGTGTGACACATGTTTAAAATTTATACTCATTGTATTTTTTCGATGAAAAAACTTAATGTAAGTTCTTACAAAAATTAAATAATAAAGTAATATTTTACGAGCTGTAGAAAATGAAAGAAATTCTGAACATTGATTACAAATCACCGATCCATCGAGACGACAATGATGTTTTCGTTGAAATAAACCAAATGTTTTCGAACATGATGCACAAATTGATGCAACAGAATCTTCCATCCATGCATAAATACTTTGTTCATATTCTATGTAAAATAAATTATTTTTTTTTTTAAATAGAACAAAAAAAAATAAAAATTTCAATTAATATACTTCGACGTTCTTTACTATTTCCATTCGGTGGTATATGTTCATTAGTATTAGTTAATAATTCAATTCGAAGTAAAAGTTGTCTTGTATGAATAGATATTTGATTACGTTTATCTCTTCGTAAACTTTGAAAATAATGATTATATGAACGAGCATATCCCATAGATTGTTTCTTTGTATGAGAATAATTTAAATTAAATGAAAAGTATTGTGCATATGTTTTTGATAGTTCATTAGAATTTTGAAAATTATCTTGAACACTTTTGAATTTTTGTTTTGCCAATGAAAATAAACCTTAAATAAGAAATTCTATTAAATTGATTTTTCTCTAAGATTGATCAATAAGATAGCTCATATAGTTTCTATCGAAGATTTTTTGTATGATTTGAATTAATAAAAGATTTTAAATACTTGTTTATTAAATATTTCCTTGCATATTATTAGAGATGAGAAAATAGTATGATGTCAGTGTATAATGCTTTTTATTATTTGTCAGAATCTTATTTTAATTTCTGCTATTGAAGGTTTAAGATATAATCTCAAGGAAGGAATTGATTCATGAAATAGAGATATACGATTTGTTCTATATTTTTCTATCCGTTAAAATGCATGTTGAAGTTATCAACAATACCAAACGCTTCCCACAGCAACAATTGGATTCCCTGAAAACAACACACATCTTAGGACATCTCTCTAGTTGAGAATGCTACGTAATTCATCATCTTTTATAATTCCCCTTATCGAAACTCTAGCAACAATGTTGAGGAAATTGATAAAAAGCATCTAATCGACGTCATAGAAACTGACTAAGATAAATTGTCAGCATATTATCAAATCTATTTTTCTGCATTACTTACGGTCAGGATTCTCTCGAAAATTGTGAACGAAGGTGTAAGTTTGACAGATTTCTATAGAGATCTACCGCAATGTAGGAAAAAATCCATGCCTATCGACGATGAGGAAGGTGTATGTCCAAGATGGTAAAAGCGAAAATGCTGTACTTCAACGTACTTTCAGACTAAGTCATAACTGTGCATCAGATCTGTTTAGTTATTTCAAGTCTTCTATCGACATGTGTTACGGTATAATCGCCGGAGTCCAGTCTGCATAAGTCTATCTGAGTGTAAAGCCCAAATACCTCATTGTACTTCCAAAGTGGGAGTACGGTGAAGTATTTGGGCTTTACACTCAGATAGACTTATGCAGACTGGACTCCGGCGAATATACCGTAACACAGGTCGATAGAAGACTTGAAATAGCTAAACAGATCTGATGCACAGTTATGAAGGAGTACGGCATTTTCGCTTTTTCCTCCTTGTGTACACCTCTTCACCCACCGGTCCCAGTTGCATGGGCTTTGTTCATATCTTATAAAGAATTCTAACATAGATTCAATAAGGATAGAATACCTTTAACCGTTGTCAATGGTTGTTTCATATGTACATTTTGAAAATGTAATTGTAACATTTCCATATTTGACATATCTTGATGACATTGTGGACAAAGAAAACCTTCTCGTGCATTATCTATTAATTGTAACATATTATAAAATGATATGTCTGTCTGTTTTCATTCTTATCATTATTAACTAGTAAGTTTAGCAAATGTTATCAGAACATGTGTTACTAACGACATCTATATGAAAGAAAAAAAAACAAATAATAGAAGTTTTATTATAAATTCTAAGTAAATTTTTAATTTATAAAATGATATTCTATAATTCAAAAAGAAAAGAATTTTATTGAATAATAATAATTCTACTTTAATAATCCAATTGAATTTTACTTAGTTACCTTATGTTTATGTCTTTTTTCAATCGATCTATTGTTGCTTAGTCTTTTTATCTTAATTTAAGGTTTCGTTTTTATTTTTATTTATGTTGCTTCCATTAAATTTTTAGAAAACTTTTCTTTTTTATTTTGCAAATCAAAAAAAAAATAAACTCAAGCAATGCAACCAATGATTATTATTCTTAAAGAAGGTACTGATTCTTCACAAGGAAAATCTCAAATTTTATCAAATATAAGTGCATGTCAAGCTGTTGCTGAAGCTATACGTACAACATTAGGTCCACGTGGTATGGATAAATTAATTGTTGATAATCGTAGTAAAGCAACAATATCAAATGATGGTGCAACAATACTTAAATTACTTGAAATTGTTCATCCAGCAGCTCGAACTCTTGTTGATATAGCTAAATCTCAAGATGCTGAAGTTGGTGATGGTACAACATCAGTTGTTTTATTAACAGCTGAAATATTAAAAAATACAAAATCATTTATTGAAGATGGTATGCATCCAACTATAATTATTCGTGCTATAAGAAAAGCTACAGCATTAGCTATTAAAAAAATAAAAGAAATAGCTGTTAATATCAAATCAGATGATGTTAAGTAAGAAACAAAAAAAAATTTGAAATTGATAAAAAAAAAAAATTTTATTTCATTTACTAGAGAACATCGTGCTTTACTTGAAAAATGTGCACGTACAACATTAAGTTCAAAATTAATAGCACGACAACGAGATTTTTTTTCAAAAATGGTTGTTGATGCTGTTCTTATGTTAGATGAATTACTTCCATTAAATATGTAATTATTTTGTTTTATTTTTTGAATAATATACAGAAGTGTATAAGATTATATTAACTCATTAGAACTTTTCTTGAACATACTCTATTGAATTATATATCAATGAAAGGAACATGTTATATTATAAATGTGATTAAAGATATTAGATATATAGAAAATAGAAAGGATTTTGTAGATAAATTTAATTTTCACCGAAAGAAAAATTCTTCTAACAATACATTGGATCTATATCTCATTAAATTAAACAATCTATTGATGATTTTATACACAAAATAGTTGTCTCTATCAAAGAATTATGAAAATTTGTATTTTGTCTTTCCAGATTCAATAAAACAGCGTAATAACGATGTAAAACGACGCCGTATTCCGTCATATCAGATTACGAAAGCAAAACCGGGGGGAAAACGATGGCCGTTTTCTAGCGATAAAAACGGTATGACGGATTACGGCGAAATAAGGACAAAATTAAGGCAGTAATTCACCGTTTTATAGCCAGATAAGACGCCGTTTCCGACGGTCAGAGTGATCAACCTGGGTTTAGGGATGTACCGAGACTCTCGGTCTCGGTCAATCTCAGCCGAAAAGCTTAAAGAAATATAATTTCGCCCGAGACAGAGTAGCACACTTATCTATGATAAAGAAATGATCGAGATTAAGCATAATCAAGACCGAGGCCGAACTCTGGGTCTCGGTATATCCCTACCTGCACTCTGAAAAATTTCCGTATTGTGGGAAACCGACCTGAAAGGGTTTCCGAACGCTCGGAAACCCAAATCCGTTTCCGACATTGACTCGGAAACCCTTTGAGGGTTTTCGAAGAAAAAAGATGGGTTTCCGAAAGCTCGGAAACCCTTAATAGGTTTCCGATAGTAACAAACTCGGAAACCGAAAATGGTTTCCGACAAAATAAACCGTTTCCGAGACTCGGAAACCTTTTTCGGTTTCCGAGTTTGTTACTATCGGAAACCTATTAAGGGTTTTCGAGTCAATGTCGGAAACGGATTTGGGTTTCCGAGCGTTCGGAAACCCTTTCAGGTCGGTTTCTCACAATACGGAAATTTTTTAGAGTGTGGGTTGTCTATTTATTCTTAAATTAAATCCATTCGTAATAAAAATAATGATTTGATGAAGTTGGTTTAAATAAATTTCAGTGGATTTTTTATGTATTCTCTTATATTTTATAAATAATAAAATTTTATTTTCTAGGATTGGTATTAAAAAAATAACTGGTGGTTCACTTGAGGTAGAATATTTTTGTTGAATAATGAAATATATTCATTTTAATTCTTGATTTATTTAGGAATCACGTCTTGTTGATGGTGTTGCATTTAAAAAAACATTTTCATATGCTGGTTTTGAAATGCAACATAAAAAATTTTTAAAACCTATAATTGCTTTACTTAATATTGAACTTGAATTAAAAGCTGAACGTGATAATGCAGAAATTCGTCTTGATAATGTTGCTGTAAGATTTTTTTTTTTTCTATCATTAAAATAATATCTCTTTATTTCATATTATATTAGGAATATCAAAAAATTATTGATGCTGAATGGTCAATACTTTATGATAAACTTGAAAAATTACATAAAGCTGGTGTTAATGTTGTTCTTTCAAAATTACCTATTGGTGATGTTGCAACACAATATTTTGCTGATCGGTAAATGAATTTTATTTTATTTTTTAGATAATTCGAGAAAAAAAACAAAAATTTTTTTTTTTCCTCTGAAATATTGAATTATTATTATTTTAATTTTTAATAGAGATATGTTTTGTGCTGGTCGTGTACAAGAAGATGATCTTAAACGTACACAAAAAGCATGTGGTGGTGCAATAATAACAACTGTTGAAAATCTTAATGATCAATCTCAACATGTATTTGGTACATGTGAATTATTTGAAGAAACACAAATTGGTTCTGAACGTTATAATTTTTTTACTGGTTGTCCAAAAGCTAAAACAGCAACAATGATATTACGTGGTGGTTCTGAACAATTTATTGATGAAGTTGAACGTTCATTACATGATGCTATTATGATTGTACGACGTGCTGTTAAAAATGATTCAATTGTTGCTGGTGGTGGTGCTATTGAAATGGCATTAAGTCGTACATTACGTGATTATAGTCGAACAGTACCAGGTAAAGAACAATTAATTATAGCTGCATATGCTAAAGCATTTGAAGTTATACCAAGACAATTATGTGAAAATGCTGGATTTGATGCAACAAATATTTTAAATAAACTTCGACAAAAACATGCAGAAAGTAAAGTTTAAAAAAACAAAAAACAAATAGAAAGATTGATATTATCTTTTTTGTTTGATATATAGATCATATTTGGTTTGGTGTTGATATAATGCATGAAGATGTTAGTGATAATTTGACTGCAGCTGTATGGGAACCAGCAGTTGTTAAAATTAATGCTATAACAGCAGCAAGTGAAGCTGCTTGTTTAATATTAAGTGTTGATGAAACAATTAAAGTACCAAAATCATCAGCTGAACCATCGAATGCTGCTAAAGCAATGAATATGGGTTAAAAAAATTGAATGAAAAAGATAATGAGAACTATTGTTATTGTTATTGTTATACGGTTTATTCTGTTTTTTTTTTGTCGTGTGTAGGCAACTGTATGCTGTGTGTGTGTGTGTGTGTTTTCCCTTTGTTTGCCCAGTTTCTTTTTTCCCCAAACACTAGTTTGACATACCACACTTAAAACGAAAAATGCATGAGAATTCTAACTTTTCTTGTTTTTTTTATTATTCAATATATTATCGATCAAAACAAAAATATTTTTTTTTACATTATCTGAGAAAAAAAGTTTAAAAATATTTTCAAAATTATTAATTTTAACAAATTATTATGTATCAATTTATAATATTTTATTAGGAGGTAAGTTAAAATTTCTTTTAAATATCATCATTTTTGATTTTCATAACTATAGATAAATATTATTTTATGCATAATTATATCATAAAATAGTTTTTTTTTTGTTTTTAATGAAGAGTAATAGTAATTACACTAATTTTTGTGCTAAATTAAAAATATTTATACTTTATTAATAGAACAATCAATAATTAATAATTGGTTTCAAATATATGATTAAAAATGATACAGTTCTAAGCATCTTCTTAATCGATGAATATTCTTATAGATCATTATTTGTTCAATGAAGTATTTCTTTCAAAACATTAATTATACGAATGAATATAAATAATACTCATGATGGAATATTTCGAATATCAATCTTGTTTATACAAATTGACTCATAAACAGAATTTAATCAGAATACTTGAATTCTAAATGGATTTAGATGCATACTTTACCCTGTCAGTGTTATAGCCATTTTATTAAGGTTTTTAGTCTTTTAGTTGAATTCACAATAGTTACTTCCATGATGGTTTTCTTTCCTACAGCTCAATGTTAGGATTATGAGCAATTAAAAACCAATTCGAAAAGTAATAAAGTTCTATATATATATAGACATCTTGTTGTTCATTTTTCTTTTCGCCGTTGTCCTGACCTCAACCTATGCCCTGACATTTTCATTCGTCCGTCCTATCACCTTAATCTCCTCCATGACACTCCCATTGCTCTTATTCTCACCAGCAGTGTCCAATATCACGAGAACACGTGTCACGAGAGCAACTATCTAGAGTGCAACTGTAATGTTATCATTTCAGTTAGGCATTAATTTATGATATTTGAATCTAATATTTTATTCATATATAGGTTTCAGTGACATTAGAATATTCTACAAAGTTTAGCTCAAACGAACATATAGTAACAGAGTTATTGAATATCTCAAGAGTAACAATATCTTACGGACACAATAATAGAATCGATTGATCTTACAAGAGAATATATTCAGTCGTTCGACATTGTTTGACTTCATATTATGACTACGACTAAACAATAAGAGTTAAAAAGCATTCGAACTCATTATTATTTTAGTGGAATTTTTCATAAGATCAAAATATTTCTTAAAAATCAAAAAATAAATAATTTGTAAAATTTTCAAAGAAAATAAATATGTCTTGTTCGAGATATTCATCTTCTAATTAGATTCGATTACTCTGTTATCTATATTAAACGATTGCTTTTTTTTTTTTTGAAAATTAAATTTCTCAAGGAAGACATATTTATTTTTCTTAGAAACTTTTATATCTATTTAATAATCAGGAAACATATCTATAGGCAAAAATTTTAGGTTCAAACTATTTGCATTGAGTTTTTTCGAAAAACTTTTTGCTTGAAGTAAAAAATTGCTTTATAAAACGCTCATTGGTCTAAATCTTTTTAAGCTGTTCTTAGTGTCATCGAGACCTAATCGTATGTATAATATAAAGTAGAACGACATCCGGCAGCTGAATATTTTCCTTCCTTACACATTCCGTATGTCAAGCAAAATACACTCGTTCATAAAACTTTATCTATGAATAGAATATCAAATGAAAATTTCATAATTTAAATTTTTTATGAACTTCTATCTCAGCATAAATCTATGAGAAATTAAAGTTATCCTAATCTAACTTTTTCTTTAATTCCTATCGTCAGTTTACTGATCTGAGCCTCTTAAGTCTCTTTACTCATTTTAACATCTTTAAACTAAAACATAACACAAAAAGCATAAATAAACAAAAATTATTTATAGATATAAAGGAAAAACTAAACTGAAATTTCTTATGAATTCCTTTTTCAAACATCTATTTAAAAAAAAATTATTAAATGTTTTAATTATTCTAATCGGTTTCTTTCTTTTTTTTTATTCTTAATTGAATATTAACTAATTTCTCTTTCAGAAAAACAAGACTTCTTCTTTTTTAATGAATATTTACATTCTCTAAACAAACTCATAACTGAATTTTTAAGTTAAAAGCAAATATTCTTATCTAGAAAAATAAGTCTAACATATCATAACGTTTTTTTTTTTATATTTAAAATGTTTGAAAATCGTTTTTTTTGTTCGTTTATTTATATATTGAATTGATTTTATTCTTCAAATAAAGTAGCAAAATAATTTATTATTTTAAGTTTTATTGATTAGAAAATTTTTCAAAAAAAAGAAAACAAATTCAATTTGATACCAAAACAGAAAAAAATTTTTTCTAACTAATAATAAATCCATCAAAAAGCTAAAACAAATTTGTATTTCTTCTTATAACGAGATACATGATTTATAACTTTAGTTTTTTTTTTTTTTTTTGGTTTTATTGGCCATCATTAATGATAAGTTTGACAAAAATAACAAAAAAAAAAGAAATATTGCGATATCAATACGCAACCATGGTGAAACGATAAAAGAAAAAAATTATTTTTTTTCTCCTTTTTGCTTTTAATTTCTTCATCTAGACGTTACATGTCATGTCGTTTTAGTGACGCAGATTTTTTCCTTTTTTCTTTTTTTACTGACATGCGGAGTAGTGATATTTAGCAAGAAAGAAAAAAGAACGACAACACAAGGAGAAAACGGAAGAACGATGAGTTTGGTCATGTATAATCAATTTCTGAAAGAACGAAAGAAAAAAAAAAAAAAAAAAAAAAAAATCGTTTTTTTTGTAGTACTAGTAAAATGATTGTTGATATTTTATATTTTATGCCAATAGCTTTTACAAATAGTTAATTGTCAATCAAGACTATATGTAGATGTCTAGAAAAAAAACGTCTATGACATAAAATCAAGATGTTTTTCATCAATATTTAACATAAAGCTAAAGAAAAAAAGAAAAACAGAATTTGTAAATATTCTTTCTTATTTTTATATTCCATGTGTTTGTTTTTTTTTTGTTCTCTCTGTCATTCTCAATTTTTATGTAATTCTTATTTTATTGTCACACACATCATATAACACATGAGTTACTCATTCTCACTTTTCTCATCGTCTGTGAGACAAACAAAAGAGAGAAAAGCAAAAAAAAGAAAAGAAAAGAAGCAAGAAAGAAAAAAAAGAGAAGAAACTGATGCACACATTACACACGTGAAAGTTCTCCTTCTTCCGACACATACACACACAATCACTTTCTTCTCCTTTCCTCGTATCTATTTTTTTTTTGTTTGACACGCACACTGTTTCGTGGCTTTTGTGTATGTGTGTGTCGACGTCTTTTTTTTTCTCTCTCACTTCTCGAGCGCATATACACATACACACATAAGCAAGTCGTCATTTGTATTTTTATGCCCTCTTTTCTCTCTCCTCATTGCTTGTTGGCGTCGTCTCGCGTTTTTCTTTTTCTTGTGTATACGTGATCCCGTGCGCACGTTCTCCTTCTTCTTCTTCTTCTTCTCTTTTTTTCTCTTTTCTTTTTCTTCTACAATGCCAACATCATGAGCGCCGCCCGACCGATCGACAGTCGACAGCTACATGCTTTGCGCAGCTGAAAGAATCGAATGGCAGCAGTGGCAACAGCAGAAAAACTAGAAACAACAACGCCAGGCAGCAAAATTTCATTCAATCTTCAATAGAATTTAGTTTCATTACTTTCTATTTTTTTGTGCGTCCGTGGGGTGTGTGTGTCTCTGTACTTTTTCTTTCATATTACTTACCCGGCTTCATCTATTCATCCATCATTTCTATTATTATTATTATCATCCTTCAATATATCTTTCTGAAAAGAACAAAAAAAAAAAAATTTATTTCAAATAATATTTATATCAATGATGAATATTGAAACGTTGCTACAAGCAGCACAAATATTAGAAAGTCAACAATCAATTCCACCTAAGAAACGATTAGCTAGAGGTGAGTATAACTCCTTTTTTTTGTTTCGTTTTTTTTTCGCCTACCGCTGTACAATAGAATCGAAAGATATCCATGTATATATATGCGTAATGAATGAATCAGACACGTGGCTAACAATCAATTCATGTAAACATATAGACATAAAAAAAAAGAACAAATAAAAACACTATCATATATAGAAAACTAGATCGTTCTTTAAAAAAAAAATATGTTTTCCTTTTTTTCATGAATAAAATTCTTGTCCTTGTTATGTTGTTAAGTTTAATCATGAATAGTTATATGTTTTCGTGATTATGTACTTGATCGATTGTATGATAATGTTTGCAAGCCGTTTTCGCTCATATACGTTGTCATTATCAACCGATGATATTAGTAATAGCTAAAAGCAGGCAAGATTCGCTCATGTGTGACCTACGTTGATATGAATATCCAATACAATTTTTTTTTTTTTTTTGCTTCTCCTTTTATCGTCGATTACTCCCGTTGTTAATAATAAGACAAGGACACATTTTGTCTTCTTTTATGTTACATAGAAAGTATGCAATTCGAATTGGTATCATTGATAAGTAAGCTTTTAGTTCGATCGTCAAATTCTTATTTTTTATCTATAATAACAGAATGAAAAAAAAATATAGGTGTAGGAGGAAAAGTACAAAGTTGTACTGTAAAAATATTAATGAGAGAAAAAAAAAACATATTCAATTGTATATATATTTCTTCTTTTTTTTTCGATCGACAAGAATCAAAGATATATGAATGCATATGTCATGTTCATTTCCTTTTCCTTCCTTCGTCATCATTTATCCTAACGGTTCGATTATTGAACTGAACTAACGGTCATACATATAATAATAATAATAATACTAATAATATAGTGATTGATTTACGAAAGAGAAAAAGAGATCGAGATAGCATTCATACATACTTCAAATCTTAACATGTCAACTATTTGGCAGTGTATGATTTCTTATTTAATTTCAATTGAATTTATTTTATTTTATTTTATTTTTTTTTTTAAGGTGATCCTCAAACTCCTAATAATCATGTTCCTACAAGTGTTCTATCTCCAACAACAATTAATACAAATCCAATAACAACAACAGCAACAACAACAACAACAATACCAACAACATTAGTTACATCAACATCATCATTATTAAAAAATGAACATATTGATGAATATCCACAAATTGATCATAATCTAAATTTTCATCATCATAATCATCTTATACAACAACGTTTATCATTAGATAATAATGATGATGATGATGATGGTGATGATGATGATGATGATACAAATAATCAAAATGTTAATAGAAATAATGAAATATCAAATCGGTAAAAAGAAAAACCAAAAATTTACTATTTGTTTTTTTTTTTCTTTTTTTTTTACACATTTTATTTTAGTAATCAAACAACATGTTTTCGTGATCGTGAAATTCATAATCGACTAGAAAAACATCGGTATGTAGCGACATCTTTTATTTAAATAAATTATTTTTTAAGAAAATTGAAAAATTAAATTTTATAAAAACAAAAATTTATATATCATAAAAAAAAAACAACATAAATACAAAAAAAAAACTTATCATTTGTTTTTCTTTTTATATCATCAAATAAAATGATAGTCAAATTTTAGAATTAGAGTATTTATTATCACTATCTTTTGTTTTTTTTTTTTTTTTTTTTTTTTTTTTTTTTTTTGTATCTCCAAAAGAAGCTAGAAGGTACTTTTAAAATTTAAAACTTAAAAAAAAAATGAAAAAAACAAAAAAATTATATTTTATTTTATTTTTTTTTAGACGAGCTCATTTAAAAGATTGCTTTGATAGTCTTAAAGCAGAAGTTCCATGTCAACGTGATCGAAAAATTACAAATCTTCAAGTACTTAATTTAGCTATTAAATATATTCAGGTATGACAACAAAAAAAAATTTTCAATATAAAGAAAACTAAATAAACATAGGCGTCGCGAAGAGGTCAAAACAGAGGGAAGGGGATCCAAAAATTGGAGAAAGTAGCCTAAAAAATGTATAAAATTTTTCCAATTTATATTTTTCCAAAATCGGAGAAGACTTTTCTCAATTAGGAGAAAATCTGAGCCAGAATTCTCAAAGCAGGGGGAGGGACGGTAACCTCCCGCTCGCGCACTGCCCCTATAAATAAATTAGAATAGTCCGATTTTCTTTAGATTACAAGTTCTATAGTCTTTAGTTACAAAAAGAAAAGTCTATTTATGATAAGTGTGTACCTAGAAGATGAACTATATAAGTTTTCAACATGATAGAGAATAAATAATAGAACTAAAAGTATTCTTCTTAACAATATATTGAACAATTAGTATTATGTGAAAAAAAAATTGTTTTTTCTTTATACCTATACTCAAAAATAAGACTATGATATAAATTGTACTTTTTATGTATTACATAATTTTCTTTTCTCCCCTTGAGTCATATACTAAAAAAAGAAATTTCGATTTCGAATATTATTCACAAAAAAGAAAAAATCATATCAATAAAAAATTTAATTTGATATTATTTTTAATAGAAAATTATAAATTATTCTAGTTGATTTAATTTTTTGGAAATATATAATAAAATAAAATAATCTATTGATTAGAAAATATTTTATTTTTCTTTGAAAGAAAAACAAAACAATTTGTTTTTGTTTTTGTATTTAGACTTTAACACGAAAAGAACGTGAATATGAACAAGAAATATCTTTATTAACATCACATAGTGTTGAATTACAAAATCGTCTTAATTGTCTTAAAACTGAATTAAATTCCGAAGGACATAATGTTGATACATGGCTTGATACATGTTCTGATATTGATTATTCAATATCAACACGTACAGCTTCTGAAGCTGAAATGTATCGAACATTTGATGATAATGATTATGAATTTGATCAAAATTCTCAAATAAATAAAAAATCTATTGATTTAATAACAAATAATACTAATCATCATCATCATCATCATGGAACAAAAACAAATTCATGTAAATATTATTTATATGATTTTTTTGTTTTGTTTGTGCTAATAATTAAAAAATTTTTTTTGTTTTTTCAATTTTAGATTTAATCGATTCAAAAACATCAATAAATAATAGAAAATCAACAACTCGTCAAAGGCCAAGACCATCAAAAAGAAAATTACAATCAATTCCAACAACGAATTTATTACATACATTATCAACATCAATACCAATTAATAATAATAATAATAATAATCATAATACATCTCGTTCAGAAAATTTACTTGATTTTAATGTTGCAAGACATCTTCATCTTAATGAACCATGTAATTTATTAACAAATATTAATACACGTACAAAAGATACAATATCATTAACACCAATAACTGATATTCGATATGATATTGTTGATATGTTTACAAAAGGTACAACTTCACATTTACAACAACAACAACAAATTTCACCATTACCGTCCATTGCCAGTCTTATGAATAGACATTCATCCCAACCATCACCGATTGTTTCACCTACAAAACAAACTATTGGTATTAATACAGATCCATTAACAACATCGACAACTAATATTCTTCATCAATCTGTTGCGACATCATGATGATGTTATTATTTTCCTTCTTCTTCTTCTTTTTTTTTCTTGCTTTCTTTCTTTTTTTTTTTTTGTTTTTTTTTCTTCTTGGCTTATCTTCTAATGTTTTAATGCCTTTTTCTTTCGTTTTTTTTTCAAGTATATCAGTGAGCCATCAGAAAAATAAAATGAACTGTAATTATATAACAAACAAGAACAGATCGAAATTGTTTTTATATCATTTTTGAAGTTTTCCCATGAAAATCTATGTAATATATAAGACTATGTTGAATGAACGAAATAGAAAAGAAAAAAAATGCACTGGCCGGGAATCGGATCCGGGTCGCCCGCGTGGCAGGCGAGCATTCTACCACTGAACCACCAGTGCTTGATATTGACTGACGTAGATTATCGTTTTATACGAAATCAAAAAAGAAATCGTGATGAATCAATTAGAAATAATAATTCATAATAATCTTTACTACAAATTAATATTATTTCAATTTTCACTTAAGAATTAAAAAAAAAAAATTTCATGATAAAAATAGATCAAGATTATTTGATTTTGTCAAATATTTTAAAAAATAAATTTTCATACATAAGTATCTATTACAATGAATTCAAGATATAACTTATGATATTCAAATATATTTTAAGTTAGTATTGCTGCAATGTAATTTGGATAAAAAATTTATGTACAAATAAAGAATTCATTCTACTTACATGCAAAATATATGTCGAAGATAATTTGTGTAGAATATATATATCGACAAAAATGTTTATTAGTAAGTTGAATGTTTTTCACAAATTTAATCATAACTTGTTTGATGAGATGCTAGACTAGTTAAAGGAGTCTGGTAGCGACCATTAGGAAGTAAAAGAAGGAATGATACATATTATCTATAGTTTTTCCTAAACTTTATTCCATGAAAAGTCGAACAATATACTTAGAGTTAATATAAATAATAAAAATATATTTTTATATCTTCTTCTTCGTCTATTCTTTTATGTTAGTAATCAAATCTAAAAGCAAGAATATTACTCTTGTCTACTCACTAGTACCTTTGCAGAAGGTGAAAATGAGACTTTTCAAATTCTTCTGCTCTTTTCTTTCTTTCAATGAATATTCAACTGTTTAAATTACTCTACATTCAAGGCAATACATTTGGTCGTTCTATTCATACCATTAGCATATGGACAAGTTCAACATTCTATTGATGTAGTTACTTAATAAGTGACTCTAAAGACTTTTTCTAAAAGACAATATACATTAAATCCTGATAGTTCATAGACGAGACTTAATCATTGATAGATTCTCTTTGTATGAAATATATCGTTCATTCTTAGTGCATAAGTATAACAATCTTCATTTCAAATTCGTCCATATTTGGATGCTCGAGGCATTTCATTTGTTATCATACACGGCCATTTGCATGATCAATTACCAATGACTAAAGTATGTTTAAGATGAGTGCTACATTTACTAGCACGTGATCAACAAGACGAGCATGTTAAGAACTTTTGACTTGCTATTCTACTGATGACAGAAACGCTCCTTTTCGAATTATAACTGGTCATGATTTGTGGCTTGCTAATTATGAACTTGAATCAAAGCATCATTATAGCATTAAAGACGGACTGATCTACTACTTTCAAGTAACAATCGCTAACATATATATATATATATAATGCACATATTTTGATACAAGACTTTCATCCGGAAATAAAAAAAAAACAACTAATAAACTTTAAGGCCTCCCCCTCCCCTCAAAAATCGATCTCAGCCCAGAAACGTTCAAATGGGCTGAAATTTGGAGCATATGTTGGGGCTGAAGTGGGGAGGCTGTGGTAAAATTTTCAGCTCGATATCCCGACGTTTGACAGAGATATGAACCAAAGCAAGGGTCAAAAATAGCTCATTTTCGTTCCAAGATTTCTCGGTTCGGGCTCTGTCAACATATTTAAATTTTTTTTTGTTTGAAAGAGCATGTCAAGATGCAGGGCACCACAGAGTCCTTTTTTTTTTAATTCTTACTTTTTTAGCGGAGAAAGGGGATCACAAGTTCAAAGAGTCAAAGCACGCGCCAAAAATGGTTGTCTATGTTTGTATACATAATAAAAAACAAATCTTAATAAAAAAAAGGACTCTGTGGTGCCCTGCATCTTGACACGCTCTTTCAAACAAAAAAAAATTTAAATATATTGAAAGAGC
Source organism: Rotaria sp. Silwood1 (assembly GCA_905250075.1). Taxonomy (NCBI): domain Eukaryota; kingdom Metazoa; phylum Rotifera; class Eurotatoria; order Philodinida; family Philodinidae; genus Rotaria; species Rotaria sp. Silwood1. The sequence goes on along the minus strand of CAJNOP010000875.1, from coordinate 2,142 downwards.
CTGGACCGAGAAATCTTGGAAATAAAATCATAAATCGAGAAAAAATGAAAAACATTTTGTAATTTTTCAAAAAACCGCTGGTTTTTCGAATAGGGGGTCTCGAAAAACTTGAAAAATTTTTGGAAAAAATGAGGTATCGAGGAAAACTTTTTATCGCTTATGAAAGCGCAGATAACAGGCTATCTCCCCATGCATTTATCTCAATTTCGAAAATTTTGACGAAAATTGACTTTTTTTGAGGGGGGAGGCCTTAATTTCGACTGGTGTCATTTTATAATATGACAATGTTGCATCACATAGATTACACTTCGTTTTTATATTATTCATGATTTGAAAAGAATGAGTCAAATAAAGGTCCTACAATTATTGAAATTCATCATTACGTCAGCTTCTTAATCGTCTTTTATTGTAGCTATATGAAATCTTCTTGAACTTTGATAGAAACGTAATCATGATAGAAGGATGTTACTTCTAAAATGAAAATATACATTTACAATTATAAGTTACCTTTTTCTTTTAAATAAAATAAATCTCGAAACTTTTTGAATGTCCTATGCATCATAGTACCACGAAAATGAGAAAAAAAATCTTTGTACTTAGCATCAGATGCGGCGTTTTGATGTTCGCGCCGTTTGCTAAAAGACAGCTTTTTGGTCGTGATCATCTTTGATATTCTTTCAAGGTTGCTACTTGCTCTGCTTCTTTTTTTTCTTTGTAGAAATACTATCTATCATCATCTTCATATATTTACTTTTCTATACTTGTTCATACGTAATAGATTGATTCTTTCATTATCTTTATTATTTGTTCTTTTCTTGCTCATTTAATGATCCTAAAGTTGTTCTATTTTAAACGTTAATTCGAAATCTACTAAATTGACAAACACGAATTGCTTCATTATCTATTCTTCCACGATTTATTTCTAAAATTTCATTTCATTTTTGATTCGAATAAAGAATTTCTTCAGCATAATATAAAACAAAATAATCCTAATATTAAATTTGATTTAACATCTAAAAATTATAAACATATTGAACCTATTCTTACGATGTATCTTGAAGACTACAAAAACCACAGCTCGGTTTAAAAAATCATGTAATTAACCAGCAACATTTTATACAATGTTTAATCGAAATCTAAATTGAAAAAAAAGTCACATTTAAGTGTGTACAACACCATGTTGATTACATAAGATTTGCTAGGTTATTTATATTATCTGAAGCTGAACGTTTTGGTGCATATGTTAATACATCCATGTTATCAATTATTGATGATTATTATGAAGACTTAATAGAATAAGATATTGAGCCATATCTTAGATGAGCTTAAGAAAGAAATAAAATCAAAAGCTGGAACAAGATCAAAACATTATACAGATAAACTTGATTATAGTCAGTTGCTTTCCTTTATTTCAAAGAGCATGCGAAGCTGCAATACCTACGTTATATTTAATTAAGTTTTTTTTTTCTGTTTATGTAGAAAAATACTCCATAAATGGATGCCTATTTTTTGACAGTTTTTTGCATAATTACATTTGTCACTGCTTTTTTTCTCGATAAAAATTACAAATTTAAAAGCAAGTATTTCGTCAAGCATTGCAGCCTAATACGTTCTTTGAAAAAAATTTAAATATATAGAATGACGGTTCACAGAGAATTTCTAGTTATCAAATGAGCGATTGTTGACCTTTTCTTGTTGCATATCTCCCGAAAGCTTTATGGTATAGAACTAAAAAAATTTTGCAATAGACCCTTCTCTATAATCCTAAGGTATCCTGAAAGTTTCATGCAATTTGAATGTATCTATAGTTTAAGATTCATTTTCGAGGAGGATTTCTCACTATGCCAAATTTGGAATATTTAATTTTCGTCTACGATAAATAACTTAGTCGTCAAATGTGATCATTAAAAGTGTGATTGTAACCATCTGGCACTTCATTTTATATTTATTTATTGACATATTATTCGAAACTGTATGAATTTCATAAGACAGAATAATCCGAATGCATGTGCTCAAATGTTTCTCTAAAAAACATACTTTTATTTTTTAATCATCAACTTTTGCATGGTAAAATAATCAGTCAACGAACGATCCTTTTTTTTTTCTCATTGATGATATTTCTGTTGACAGATTGAAGTAGTT